>ML298731.1:34486-60180 GCA_005239495.1 Nicotiana undulata
GGTACATATATGTATATGTACTCATACTACACTTTCTGTGCATTTTGTTGCACAGGAACCTTTATAGTACAATGATCGATTTGGGGACTTATACGGGCTGCATTCATCCAGAGGCGTTCCATAGCTGCCGGAGTCTCCCTTCTGTGTACTTACATGTTATATCTATTGCCTGTGTCCCATTTATTTCTCGGACAAGAGTTGTATAATTATATAAATTCTTAGAAACTGCTCATGTACTTGTTTCACCGGGTTCTGGGTATGTGTTGAGTCTTTCTTTATTGAATTAAATAGATTTCTTGTCGTGTTTAATTTACAAAGATTTATTTATTTGACTATGAAATGCAATAAAGGCAACAATTTCGAAATTATTAAACAGGAAGGTATTACAACTGATTAAGGGGTTGGCTTGCCTGACAGTGGTGTCCAGCGCCATCACAACCCATAGGTTTTGGGTCGTGACACTTTCCATGGGAAATAATGCAACACCAGAGATTGAAGGTTATGGAAAGATATTCCTGAAGATGACTTCCGGCAAGGTGTTAACGGTCAATAATGTTCTTCATGTTCCTAATATTAGGAATTATTTAGTTTCTACTTATTTACTTGTGAATAATGGATTCAAATGTGTATTTGTTTATGATAAAGTTGTTTTAAGCAAGAATGAAATGTATGTTGGAAAAGGCTACCTGACGGAGGAATTTTTCAAACTCAATGTAATGGTTGTTGACAGTATGATTAAAATTTCAACCTCTTCTTATTTATTGGAGTCAAATGATTTATGGAATATTCATTTAGGACATGTCAATTATAAAACCTTGCGGAAGTTAATAAATTTAGAAGTATTGCCTATATTCGAGTGTAATAATACGAAATGTCAAATATGTGTTGAATCTAAGTTTATAAAACATCCTTATAAGTCTGTTGAAAAGAATTCAAATCCATTAGATTTAATTCATACTGACATTTGCAATATAAAGTCGACACCATCTCGAGGAAAAAGTATTTTATTACTTTTATTCACAATTGCACTCGATATTGTTATTTTTATTTGCTTAGTAGTAAGGATGAAGCAATTGAAGCATTTAAGCAATACAAGAATGTAGTGGAGAATCAATTGAATAAAAAGTTCAAAATGAATAGAAGTGATAGGGGTGGAGAATATGAATCTCCGTTTGCAGAAATATATTCGAAATTTGGAATTATCCATCAAACTACTGCACCTTACATACCTCAATCCAACGGAATTGCGGAAAGGAAAAATAGGACATTAAAGGAAATGATTACTTCTTTATGAATAAATTCCGGATTACCGCAGAGTTTGTGGGGGGAAGCTATCCTTACAGCTAACTGAATACTCAACACAGTACCCCCACATCAAAACGTAATCTATTCCATATGAAAAATGGAAAGGAAGAAACCACAACATAAAATATTTCAAAGTGTGGGGGTGTCTAGCAAAGGTACAAGTTCCTTTACCTAAAAGGGTTTAAATCAGACCAAAAACTCTAGATTGGGTTTTCATTGGATATGCTACAAACAGTAAAGCATGTCGGTTCTTAGTCCATAAATCTGATAATCCCAAGATTCATGTTAATACTGTAATGGAATCAGATAATGCTGAATTCTTTGAAAGCATATATCCGTATAAAAGTAAATGTGAGTCGTTACATGAAAGACCTAAACGATCTCGGGAAGAACCTAAGGCAAATACTCCAAGTGTAGAAGATCCAAGGCGTAGCAAACGTCAAAGAACAACTACTTCCTATGGACCAGATTTTGTGACATTCTTGCTTCAAAATTAGCCTCAATCCTTTAAAGCAGTTATGTCGTTTTCTGATTCAACATTTTGGAAAGAGGCAGTCAATAGTGAGATTCAATCAATTTTGGATAACCATAAATGGTAGTTGGTTGATCTTCGTCCGGGAAATAAGCCTTTAGGTTCAAAATGCATCTTTAAACGGAAAATTAAAGTTGATGGCACTATTAACAAATATAAGGCAAGACTTGTTGTCAAAGGTTATAGACAAAAGGAAGTCCTTGATTACTTTGACACTTACTCGCCATTAACAAAGATAACATCTATTAGGGTGTTAGTGACACTAGCGGCCGTGTATGGTCTTGAAATCCATTAAATGGATGTTAAAACAACTTTCCTAAATGGATTATTGGAGGAAGAGATTTACATGGAACAACCTGACGTGGTAAAGAAAAGAAAGTGTGCAAACTTGTTAAGTCGCGTTATGGACATAAACAAGCACCTAAACAATGGCATGCCAAATTTGACCAAACAATGTTGTCAAGTGGACATAAAATCAACGTGTGTGACAATTGTGTTTACATTAAAAACACTCAAGGTCATGAAGTCATTGTGTGTTTATATGTTTATGACATGTTGATAATGAGCAAAAGTATGGCAGACATAAATGCTACAAAGGGCATGTTGGCTAGCAAATCTGACATGAAAGACTTAGGAGTTGCTGATGTGATCTTAGGAATCAGAATTCACAAGACTCAACAAGGTCTAGCATTATCATAGTCTCACTACATTGAAAAGTTACTCGACAAGTTCAAGTATTTGGATTCCAAAACTGCCAAGACTCCAAGTGACGTGAGTTATGCACTTCAAAAGAATGAAGGTGAAAGTGACTCACATATGGACTATGCAAGAGTATTGGGAAGTTTGATGTATATCATGAATTGTACGCGACAAGATATAGCATGTGCTATTAGCAAACTGAGTCGGTTTACAAGTAATCCCAATCAAATAAGCAATGAAACGAGTTTAGGGGGTATCTGAAACATACCCAAAATTATGCTTTGCATTATAACAAATATCCCTCCGTGATTGAGGGAAATAGTGATGCAAATTGGATCATCTGATCATGTGAAGTTAAATCCACGAGTGGGTATGTTTTCACAATTAGGGGTGGAGCAGCGTCTTGGAAATCATCCAAACAATTATGCATCGGCCGTTCTACAATGGAATCGGAATTCATAGCTTAAGATAAGGCCGTTGAAGAAGCTAAATGGCTCTTGAATTTCTTGGAAGATATTCAATTTTGGCCCAAACCTTTGGCACCTATTTGTATATGTTGTGATAGTCAAGCGACAATAGGCAGGGTTGGGAGCGTTATGTATAACGAAAAATCTTATCATATACGACGTAGACACTATATTGTTAGACAACTACTCTCCTAGTGGTGTTATCATGATTGACTACGTAAAGTTAATAGATAACGTGTCGGATCCACTTACAAAAGGCCTATATAGAGAGGCAGTTGAAATATCATCAAAAGGAATGGAGTGAAGGCCTAGGACAAGTCATCATGGCGGTAACTCTACCTAGCATACTAGAGATCCTAAGAGATAGGTTCAAAGAGATCAAACAAAGTTATGAATGAAGGTTCAACATTGTCAAATAGCTCAACCCATTCTCGTGATGAAGACAATGTTCAAAATTAAGGTAAAGCATAAGGCTTTTTGATGAGTCAATAAAACTTAAAGCTTTTTAATGATTTGCTAAGTCTGGTAGGAAATGACCAGATAGTGTGTCTTTAGGATTACACGTTTAGGAATCACATATGTGAGTATGAAGTGTAAGCCGCTTCAAGGGAAATGAAAGTAAAGGCCCATTCTCTACGCACTCGTGGAACTAGGCGGTGTTCATGGCTGAAACGAACACAACTGTGAGAACCGTAGATGGTTAAGGATTGATTGTGAGACTTATGTTGTCTAGGTATACAATAAAGCTCGACGCTTCAAAGATATCAAATCCACCTATTGACCTAGTATATCCGATATAAGTTCACTACGGAAATTTCAATAGGAAACCTACTTATCCAGATGCAATTAATTCTTGCATGTAAAACACACACGCGTCCGGGCATTCCTTTATTTTATAGTCATTCCCATTCATATGGGGGATTGTTGGGTTTTAAGCTCGGTGTAGCTTAATTTTAAGCTTGGTGTAGCTTAAAGATGGTGAATGGGAAATGGATGGGAAATGAAATATTTGTGTTTCCCTCCTTGGCAAAAAGACATTGTCCCATAATTGAGGAAGAAAAGACTTTTGATGTGTACATATACAATTTCTCTTCTTCTAGATCTTAAAGAGTTAAGAAGAAGGCAAGCCTCGCGTCGTCCTCGTCGCTCGCTCGCTCGGCTTCGGCTTTCGGATTTGGATTTGGATTTGGTCAAAGATTGATTGATTGATTTATTTTTGGACCAAATTATTTTTAATTATTTAATTTAATTAATTAACAAAAATTCAATCCGGAATAACCCATGACCCGCGACCCGGTCCGATTTCTTTCCTGGATTATTTT
The DNA here is from genome assembly GCA_005239495.1 of Nicotiana undulata. NCBI lineage: Eukaryota > Viridiplantae > Streptophyta > Magnoliopsida > Solanales > Solanaceae > Nicotiana > Nicotiana undulata. Next base: position 38,812 of record ML298731.1, read on the forward strand.
AAATCTGTTTTCTAATTTTTCCGCACTATTCCAACCTGTTCCAACAGCTATGGATTTTCTGAAAGGTTGCAAACAATTTCAGAAATAGTGCCAAATGGTCTATAAATATGCCTTGAATACCAGAATTTTTACTTACTAAATTTTCTTATTATCTTCTTCTTCTTCTACACAATATTTTTCAGTGTGGTTTATGACCATTGAGTGGTTCGCTGTTCACCAGAGTTTTTGGTACCAATATGCTGGTGATTTAAATCATTCTATCGTGGGAGGATAATATTCCAACACCTCGGGTAATTGAGGGAAATAATTTCCTAAGGAGACATTGTGCATTCAGTGGGCTCGATTTATTCCTATACTGTTTTCAGAATTTATTTCGTTAAACTAGTGTTACTAACTTTCCATTTCCTTTATATTTCAGAAAGTTTAATGGTTTAATTATTTATTACAACAATACAGTTTTAATAACAATCTTAATTAAATTATTTTTATTATATTCTGGATTTGTTTGTGGAGAATAAAACCTGTGTGGTTTCTACTCCTTCTGAATTTCACTATTCTGATTTGAAGAACATAAAAACTTCATCGTTTTCTGTGAAACAGTATATAAATACTTCGGTTTTTATTTATTATACGTATTGTTTATTGTTAATTATAGTATTGTTTACTAGACTATTCTAGTTTTTCCATTAGTTGAACTCTTCTCTTGTTGATAGTGAGAAATGGAAATTGATAACAGAAATTCTTCTGCGACAGTTGCGGCAACGACGATAGCCTCGTCAAGACGGAATGTTGTTCCACCAGTAGAGAAACCGGGGAAATTTTCTGGAGCCAACATCAAAGGATGGAAGCAAAGGGTGTTCTTCTGTCTTACCACGCTTGGTATTCAGAAATTCATTAGTGAAGAACCTCAAGTGCCTGTTGTGGACATGTCGGACAACGAGAAATTCATGATTGTTGAGGTGTAGAAGCAGGCAGATATTCTTTGCAAAGGATATATCTTAAGCGCTTTAGAGGATGACTTTTACAATGTGTACAGTGAGATTAATACTTCAAAAGAATAATAGGACGCACTTGAGAAGAAACACAAGACTGAAGATGCATGCTTGAAGAAGTTCGTGGTTGCCAAGTTTCTAGAAGATAAAATGATAGAAAACAAAACTGTTGGAACCCAAGTTCAGGAGCTTCAACTTATTTTTCACGACCTTATTGCTGAAGGTATGGTCGTGAATGAAGTATTTCAAGTGGCTGTAATAATTGAAAATTTTCCCCCTTCGTGGAGAGAATTCAAGAACTATCTTAAGCGCAAGCGCAAAGAAATGAAGTTGGAAGATCTTGTGATTCGTCTCAAGATTGAGGAAGACAACAAATTAGCAGAGAAGAAGTCTCATGGAAATTCAACAATCATGGGAGCTAATATCGTTGAGGAGACTGCTCCAAAAAGTAAGAAGAGTAAGAGGTCTTCTGGATAATTAAGGAGCATAAAAAGGACAACTGCTACAATTGTGGAAGAATTGGTCACAAAGCCCCTGATTGTCGTCGCCCGAAAAAGGATAAGAAGAAGGGACAGGCCAACATTGTGAAGAAGAATGATGACATTGATGGTCTTTATGCAATGCTTTCGTAATGCAACCTAGTTGGAAATATGAAGAAGTGGTGGATGGACTCTGGAGCCACTCGACATGTTTGTGCTTTCAAATAAGCATTGGCGACTTACTCTACTGCTTGTCCCAAAAAAGAGCTTTCCATGGGAAATAATGCAACATCAGATATTGAAGGTTATGGGAAGATATTCCTGAATATGACTTCCGGCAAGGTGTTAACGGTCAATAACGTTCTTTATGTTCCTACTATTAGGAAGAATTTAGTTTCTACTTCTTTACTTGTGAAGAATCGATTCAAATATGTATTTGTTTCTAATAAAGTTGTTGTAAGAAGCAATGAAATGTATGTTGGAAAATGCTACCTCACGGAGGGCCTTTTCAAACTTTTTTTTTGGTAATGATTTTCAAACTAAATGTAATGGTTGTTGGAAGTATGAATACAATTTTAGCTTATTCTTATTTATTGGAGTCAAATGATTTATGGCATATTCGTTTAGGACAAGTCAATTATAAAACCTTGTGGAAGTTAATTAATTTAGAAGTATTTCCTATATCCGAGTGTAAAAAATCAAAATGTCAAATATGTGTTGAATATAAGTTTGTAAAACATCCTTATAAGTATGCTGAAAGGAATTCAAATCCATTAGATCTAATTCATACCGACATTTGCGTTTTGAAGTCCACACCATCTCGAGGTGGAACAAAGTATTTTATTTCTTTTATTTACAATTGCACTAGATATTGTTATGTTTAGTTGCTTAGTAGTAAGGATGAAGCAATTGAAGCATTTAAGCAATCGAAGAATGAAGTGGAGAATCAATTGAATAAAAAGATCAAAATGATTAGAAGTGATAGGGGTGGAGAATATGAATATGTGTTTGCAGAACTAAGTTAGGAATATGGAATTATCCATCAAACTACTGCACCTTACACACCTCAATCCAACGGAATTGCGGAAAGGAAAGAACCTAAGGAAAATACTCCAAGCGTAGAAGATCCAAGGTGTATAAATCGTCAAAGAACCACTACTTCCTTTGGACCAGATTTTGTGACATTCTTGCTTCAAAATGAGCCTCAATCTTTTAAGCCTATGTCGTCTTCTGATTCAGCATTTTGGAAAGACGCAGTCAATAGTAAGATTCAATAAATTTTGGATAACCATAAATGGGAATTGGTTGATCTTCCTCCGTAAAATAAGCCTTTAGGTTCGAAATGCATCTTTAAATGGAAAATTAAAGTTGGTGGCACTATTGACAAATATAAGGCAAGACTTGTTGTCAAAGGTTATAGACAAAAGGAAGGCCTTGATTACTTTGACACTTACTCACCATTAACAAGGATAACATCTATTAGGGTGTTAGTGGCACTAGCGGTCGTGTATGGTCTTGAAATCCATCAAATGGATGTTAAAACATCTTTTTAAAATGGAGAATTGGAGGAAGAGATTTACATGGAACAACCTGAGAGTTTTGTGGTTCCTGGGAAAGAAAAGAAAGTGTGCAAACTTGTTAAGTCGCTTTATGGACTTAAATAAGCACCTAAACAATGGCATGTAAAATATGAACAAACAATGTTGGCAAGTGGACTTAAAATGAGTGTGTGTGAAAAATGGGTTTACATTAAAAACACTCCAGGTCATGAAGTCATTGTGTGTTTATATGTTGATGACATGTTGATAATGAGCAAAAGTATGGCACACATAAATGCAATAAAGCGCATGATGGCTAGCAAATTTGACATGAAAGACTTAGGAGTTGCTGATGTGATCTTAGGAATCAGAATTCACAAGACTCCACAATGTCTAGCATTATCACAGTCCCACGACATTGAAAATGTACTCGACAAGTTCAGGTATTTGGATTTCAAAATATCAAAGGCTCCAATTGACGTAAGTTATGCATTTCAAAAGAATGAAGGTGAAAGTGACTCACAACTGGACTATGCAAGAGTGTTGGGAAATTTGATGTATATCAAGAATTGTACGCGATCATATATAGCATGTGCTATTAGCAATCTGAGTCGGTTTACAAGTAATCCCAATCAAATAGGCAATGAAACGATTATTGGGGGTATCTAAAACATACACAAAATTACGCTTTGCATTATAACATATATCCCTCCGTGATCGAGGGATATAGTGATGCAAAATGGATCATCGGATCATCTGAAATTAAATCCATGAGTGGATATGTTTTCACAATTAGGGGTGGAGTAGTCTCTTGGAAATCATCCAAACTAATGTGTATCGGCCGTTCTACAATGGAATCGGAATTCATAGCTTAAGATAAGGCCGGTGAAGAAGCTGAATGGCTCTGAATTTTCTCGGAAGATATTCCATTTTGGCCTAAACCTTTGGCACCTATTTGTATACATTGTGATAGTCAAGCAGCAATAGGAAGGGTTGGGAGGGTTATGTATAACGGGAAAACTCGTCATATACGACGGAGACACAATACCATTAGACAACTACTCTCTAGTGGTGTTATCACAATTGACTAAGTAAAGTCAAGAGATAACGTGTTGGATCCACTTACAAAAGGCCTATCTAGAGAGGCAGTTGAAAGATCATAAAATTGAATGGGGTTAAGGCATAAGACAAGTCATCATGGTGGTAACTCTACCTAGTAGAATGAAGATCCCAAGAGTTAGGTTCAAAGAGATCAAACAAAGTTATGAATGACGGTTCAACATTGTCAAATAACTCAACTCATTCTTGTGATGAAGACAATGTTCAAAATCGAGGTAAAGCATTAAGGATTTTTGATGAGTCAATAAAGCTTAAAGCTTTTTAATGATTTGCTAAGTCTGGAAGGATATTACCAGATAGTGTGTCTTTAGCACTACACGTTTAGGAATCACCTATGTGAGTGTGAAGTGTAAGTCGCTTCAAGGGGAATGAAAGTAAAGGCCCATTCTCAAAGCGCTCATGAAACCAGATGGTGTTCATGGCAGAAACGAACACAACCGTGAGAACCATAGATGGTTAAGGATTGAATGTGTCACTTATGTTGTCTAGGTATACAACAAATCTTGACGGTTCAAAGATATCAAATCTACCGATTGACTGAGTATATCCATATAAGTTCACTACGGAAAGTTCAAATAGAAACCTATTTATCTAGATGCAATTCATTCTTGCATGTAAAACACACACGCGTCCGTGCATTATTTTATTTTATATCCATTCTCCATTCATGTGGGGGATTATTTGGCTTTAAGCTTGGTGTATCTTAAAGAGGGTGAATGGGAAATGGTAGAAAAATGAAATATTTGAGTTTCCCTCGTTAGATTGGAGGAAGAATAGACTTTTGATGGGTACATATACAATTTGTCTTCTTCTAGGTCTTAAAGAGTTAAGAAGAAGGCCAGCCTCGCGCCGTCGTCGTCGTCGCTCACTCGGCTCAACTTCGGATCTGGATCTGGATTTGGTCAAAGATCGATTGATTGATTAATATTTTTGGAAAAAATTCTTTTCAATTATTTAATTAATTAATTTAATAAATTAACAAAAATTCAATCCGGAATAACCCATGACCCCTGACCCGGTCCGATATCTTTCCCGAATTTGTCACGACCCAATTTTCCCTCCGTTGGGTATCGTGACGGTACCTAGTTTTAAGGACTAGGTAAGCCTATTATTAACAAACATCAATTTTAATATAAGAATCATTTAAGTGCTTTTTGAAATAAATCTCAACACTTTACACTTATCCCAAAACCCGGTAAGTACAAGTCATAAGCTTTAAAGAAATTACAATAAAACTCCTAAAATACCACCGTTCAGAAATAGGTACAACAGTGCAAACAGAAACATAAGATGGTGACTCTGAAAACGCGAACGCTGAAGCGGTTCTACCTGGAGTCTCAACAACAACAACCGCGCTTCTAACAATCAATCGACCGACTATGCGAAAACCTGGAATCTGCACAAAAATGTGCAGCAGAGTAGTATGAGCACACCACAGCGGTGCCCAGTAAGTATCAAGACTAACCTCGATGAAGTTGTGACGAGGACTAGTCAAGACACCCACTGGTCTAACAAATTAAACAAACATAAATATAGGAATGACAGAACATGACATCTATCTAAAGACTACACAATATAATTAACCACAAAACTATATAATGCGGAAGAAAATACAACAATTAATCAACGGAACATCATAATAATACACAGAAGAATGGACGAGAACACAAGCTGAAAACCGAAAACCACAAAATAGTAAGAACAAATAGTAACTCAGCACTGCAATAGTTTTCCACATCAGGCCTTAGCCAGCAACCCCCCAATAAATAGGTCAAATCTTCGAGTGTAACCTTTCACCCAAAAGCATATATTGCGTATTAGGATCCCGTTCCCTTACATGAAACCTTCCTTAGCGGCTATTCGTGCTTTATGACTTGCGGGAGCAGGTGGTTCGGGATTTGGGAATGATTTGAGTGGTTTAGGAACACTTGGTTCCTTAAGGTTGGCCTATTTTGGCCAAGTTTGACTTCGGTCAACATTTTGAGCAAAGGACCTCAGAATCGAGTTCTGACAGCTCCATTAGCTTCGTATGATGATTTCGGACTTGGGCGTATGTTCGGCTCGGGTTTTCGATGATCCGGGAGCATTTCGGCGCCCAAAATGGAAATCAGGATTTCCTTATGTTTGAAATTAGGGTTGGGACGTGATTTATGCTATCGAGGTCGGAACGGAATTTCGGGATGGGGCATAGTTCTGTATAGTCATTTATGACTTGTCTACAAAATTTGAAGTCATTCCGAGTAGTATAGACTCGTTCGGCGCAATGAGGTGAATTCTAGAATTCTTAAGTTCTTAAGTTGATTCAATTTGGTTTTGGGGTTGAATTTTGACTTTCGTCGTTGTTTTTCATGTTCCGGAAGTTTGAGCGAGTCCGTATCATGAATACAAACTTTTTGGTGCTTTTGGACGGGGTCCCGAGGGGCTCGGGTGTGTTTTAGACACTCGGAAGCTAAGTTAGAAAAACCAAAGTTTTTCTAGCTGGTTTCCTTCTCTGCGATGGCAGAAGGAGGGTTGCGATCGCGGAGAAGGATTTTGCTGGGCTGCTGGTTGTTCTCTGCGATCGCAGCCTTCCCCTTGCGATCGCATAGGTCTGGGTTCCAAAGCTTCGCGATCGCGGTCCTTTCTCGCGATCGCACAGAGTCACAGCTGGGCCGGGTAACTTTGTTCTTTGCAATCGCAGAGGTCAGGGGAGTTGGTCTTAACGATCGCAGGACCCCTGCCGCGATCGCAGAGGTCTGGCCAGTTGGCCTTCGCTATCGCAGGCCTCAGGTCGCGATCGCATAGAAGCTGCAACTGGGCAGTCTCTTTTAAAAGTGAGACTTAGCCAAAATTCTTCATTCACATCTTCTTCCTCAAGGTTTTAGAGAGCATTTCAAGAGGGTTTTCCACCATTATCATCAAGGTAAGTTAATTCTTTAGTTTTCATGATTCTAATATCAATTCCTTATGAAATTATCTTCTAATTATCAAAAAACAATTCATAGAAATTGATAGATATTTAGGGATTTTGGGAAAATTATGAATTACTCATTGTTTCCATGAATTCTAGCATGAACTTGCATAATTATGATCCTTAGACTTCGGGTAATAGGTTCCTTCAAGAATTTTCAAAATCCGAACGTGTGGACCCGGGGTCGAATTTCCGAATGCTAAATTTTGGAATTTCTTGTTAATTCTCCTTCTTTGGACTGAAATTGGTTCAATTAAACCATGTTTGGCTAGTTGTGAGTCGTCGAGAGTAGATTTTGTAGATTCGGGCGCATACTTGATCCGAAGGGTTATATCGTCACGAGGTGAGTCTCCTTTCTAACCTTGTAAGAGGGAAATTTTCCCCATAGGTGTTCTATGTGTTGTATGTTTGTATTTGGGGGCTACGTGCAAACCTTATGACGAGAGTCCGTACGTAGCGACTACTATTGTTATGTCCGGGTAGTGTAGGACCACAGCATGCCATGTATTCTGCCTTAAATTGAAGTATATGCTTAAATTCATGCTTGATATACTACTGACTCCCTGAGCTTTCATTTACTTAATAATTGGGAAGGATTGTGATGAATTGAACTTTACATTTGTGTGTGCATGATAGCCGCCTCGTAATTTACATTTCGCGAGCGGCATATGGTTTCCTTCACTCTTACAGGAGCGGGCTGTGCGCCATGGCGGATTTATAGTGCACTTACGGTACGGGCCGGTCGATCCCCGACAGTGCGTAGTTGGACTCTTGGTAAGCATGCACTCATGGTACAGGCCGGTCGATCCCTGGCAGTGCATAGCTCTTCTTGATATGATTACATTATAAGCATGCACTCATGGTACGGGCCGGTCGATCCCCGGCAGTGCATAGCTATTCTTCCTCCTGACTCTAGCTGGTTGCTTTACACTTATGTGCGCATGACTGTTTGGTGCTGAATTCCTTATTTATGACGTGACAAGTGGATGGGAAAAGATACAGGGAAGTTGATACTGCTTCCGGTAGTTATTTGGAAACTTTGTATTCTCTTTACAATTGGGGTGCATTGTTTACATGTCTATTGTTTTCCTTACATCCTGCTTTACATTATTACTGTTCGACCTTAGTGAGTATCGAGTCGACCTCTCGTCACTACTTCTTCGAGATTAGACGGGATACTCACTGGGTATATATTTATATATGTACTCATGCTACACTTTCTTTTCTTCTGTACTTGACTGTACTGGTCCGGAGGCTGGTATTTCGGATTATCAGGTCGGGGCTAGGTATTGACTCACTGACTATACTTCACGGTGATCTGCTCCTCTTGGCGACTTCCTGGCAGCACCCTGGAGTTTTCTTTTATAATATTCTCTGTCTATTTCATTCAGATTAAGACTCTATATATATATATTTTAGTCATTGTATATTAAGTAGTTGCCCGTGACACTTGTGACACTAGTTCCTGGCAAACACGCAGTGTATATTTTGGGTTGTTGGCTGTACATATGTTATGCGACATGCCTTTCCGCACTTGTAGTTTTATTTCACATCACTCGCCATTATTATTTTTATATCTGTTTAAAATTGGTTAAAAGATGAAATTTGCGTAACTGGGAATGGTAACACTTAGTGTTTCTATATTGGCTGGCATAACCTCGTTGTTGGGCGCCATCGTGATATGAATCGAGATTTGGGTCGTGACAACGTGGTATCATAGCCTTAGGTTCACGTAGTCTCACGAGTCACAGGCAGACCCAGTAGAGTCTTGCGGATCGGTACGGAGACGTCTCTACTTATCTTCAAGAGGCTATAGGGTGTTAGGAAACTCCTTATTGATTCATATCCTCTCGTGCAGCCGATGATGTACTCAAATATGATCTTCTACTCTCTCACAGATGGTGAAGACGCGTGCTTCACATGTTTCTGATCTAGGGGAGGCTGCTACCCCAGCCGCTCAAGGCCATGGTGGGGGCAGGGGTAGGGCTCCTGTTCGTGGTAGGGGGCGAGGGCGTCCCAGAGCTGTACCGGTTGCACCAATTGATGATCCGTATATTGAGGAGTAGGATGAGATACCTCGAGTAGCTCCAGCGCCAGCTGATTTTATGACGGCGCCGGGCTTCTAGGAGGTCATAGGCCGTTTGTTGAGATTTATGGATACCATGTCGCAGGCGGGTATACTTCCATCAGATCCTGCTACTTCTCAGGCAGGAGGGAGAGTACGGACCTTTACCGTTGTAACGACCCAGCCAGTCGTTTTGAGTGTTAGGGTCCCATTCCCTTAAAGGAAACCTTTCATAGTGGCTACTCGTTCCTTATGACTTGCGGGAGCAGGTGGTTCGGGATTTGGAAATTATTTGAGTGGATTAGGAACACTTGGTTCCTTAAGGTTGGTCTATTTGGCCAAGTTTGACTTCGGTCAACCTTTTGAGAAAATGACCTCAGAATCAAGTTTTGACAGCTCCATTAGCTCCATATGATGATTTCAGACTTGGGCGTATGTTCGGCTCGGGTTTCTGATGACCCGGGAGCGTTTCGGCACCCTAAATGGAAATCAGGATTTCCTGAAGTTTTGAATTTGGATTGAAACGGGTCTTTATGCTATGAAGGTCCGAACGGAATTCCGGGACCGGGAATAATTCTGTATAGTCATTTATGACTTTTCTGCAAAATTTGGGGTCATTCCGAGTAATATAGACCCGTTCGGCGCAATGTAATGAATTCTTGAATTTCAAAGTTCTTTAGTTTGATTAATTTGGTTTTGGGGTTGAATTTGAGTTCCGTTGTTGTTTTCCATGTTCCGGAAGTTCGAGCGAGTCCGTATCATGAATACAGACTTGCCGGCGCTTTTGGACGAGGTCTCGGGGGGCTCGGGGGTGTTTTAGACCCCCGGGAGCTAAGTTAGGAAAACCAGAAATTTTTCTGTCTGGTTTCCTTCTCTGCGATCGCAGCCATCTCTCCGCGATCGCATAAGGTCCCCTTCCCAACTCTATGCGAACGCAGACTCACCCCTGCGATCGCACAAGTCACCTACCTAACCCCCTCTACTGCCTGTTCCTCTCTGCGGTCGCAGACCTCACTCCTGCGATCGCATAAGCCCACCTCCCTACCCTCTGCGATCGCAGGCCCCATCTATGCGATCTCATAGTGCTTCTTGAGGGCCAGGGTCACTAGTTCTCCGCGATCGCAGGCCTGATGTCGCGATCGCACTGAAGGTTTTCCTGGGCAGCCTTTAAATGCCCAATTACGGGCTTTCTTACTCATTTTCCAATTACAAAACTCCATTGAAGCACCTTAGAGCTGGGGGAAAGGCTGTCCAAAGCCACTATCATCTAAGGTGAGTGACTTCTTCTCTAAATTATCAATTTTTCATGGAATTCATCTAACTTTGTTCTTAAAAAAATACCAAAATCATGAAATTTGGTAGGAATTTCTAGGGCTTTGATAATTAGTGAATTATCCCTTTTTTAGCCATGAATTCCTAAATAAATTAGGTACTTACAATCCCTAGACTACGGGTAATTTAATCCTTCAAGAATTTTAAAATTCCGAAAGCGTGGGCCCGGGGTCGAAATTTCAAAAATCGCCAATAATGTTAAATTTTAGGAATTCTTGATAATTCTCCTTCTTTAACCTTTAATTGATTCAATTACGCTATGTTTGGCTAGTTGTGAACCGTCAAGAGTAATTTCGGAGTTCCGGGCGCATCTTTTGATCCGGTCCTTGGTCCGAGCAGTGCTTTTATCGAGGTCATTCTCCTTTCCAAACTTGTAAGGAGGAAATTTCCCCGTAGGTTCCTTATTTGCTATGTGTACATGTTGAGGGGGGCCGCGTACGTACCAAGGGACGAGAGTCCGTACGTGGCGACTATATTGCTATGTCGGGTAGCCGTAGGACCCACGAGTATGCCATTTTGTGCCTTATTTGAACCATTGTGTGCAATATAAATTGTGTTTATTGTTGAAATGACATGGGAGAGGGAAGAATATGATTATGTAAATCCTAATTGGCTATCAGTGATATGAAATTGACACAGTCCTGTTGAGTTCACGGTCGAGTCGGTACCCGTAGGTACCTATATGTAAATACTATTATTATCGAGTCAACACACAAGTCGCAGGTATGATGCGCGATCATGGGGAGCTTATTATTATCGAGCCAGCACACGAGTCGCAGGTATGATTCGCGATCGTGGTGAGCTTATTACTATTATCGAGTCAGCACACGAGTCGCAGGTATGATTCGCGATCGTGGGGAGCTTATGACCTCAGTCTTTATGACTTACCCTATGACTCCGGCCGGTTGTCTTGTCCGTGTCGGTACATGTACACTTGAGTCTCGTTCACATATGTCAGTATTGATCAGGTATTGTTGAATAAAGAGGAATTGGTACTTGGTGCTCTTACTTGTATTACATTATGTGTTCATATACTTGTTGTTTAATGTTTCGCATGCCTATTGCTTTAGCCTTATCTCGTTCTGTATTATGTTACTGGACCTTAGTTAGTATCTAGTCGACCTCTCGTCACTACTTCTTCGAGTTTAGACGGGATACTCACTGGGTACATATTTATATATATGTACTCATGCTGCACTTTCTTTCCTTTCTGTACTTGACTGTACAGGTCCAGAGGCTGGTCCATCTGATTTGCAGGCCGGTGCTAGATATCGATAGCGTGGTCATACTTCACGGTGAGCTTCTTTCCTGGCGACTTCCTATAAGCACCCTGGAGTTTCTTTTGTTATACTCTCTGTCTAGCTCATTCAGACTGAGACCATGTATATGTTGTAGTCATTGTATATTCAGTAGTTACCCGTGACACTCGTGACACTAGTTCCTGTCACACACGCGTATATATTTTTTGCATTTTGGGATGTATATCTATGTATATGTGTTATTTCGGCCTTGTATCTACTATGATCTTACCTTCACTCAAGGCTAGTATCATGTTGGTTGTTATAAACTTGTAATCATTGACTGGTTTGATCGAATGGGAAGGCTATCACTTAGTGAAAGTTATATCATCTTGCCTAACCCCGCTGTTGGGCGACATCGCGACCTGAATTAGGATTTGGGTCGTGACAACCGCTCAGGCTACGGGACCGGCAGCGGCAACACATCGTACTCCATATACACCACCCGTGATTGGGGTTCAGCCTGGGGTTGCAGTACCAGAGCCCATGCAAGTTGCAGAGGGGGACCAGCAGAAGATGCTTGATAGATGGACCCGACTTAGCCCGCCGACCTTCGGTGGTGAGCGGGGTGAGGATGCGCAGGATTTTATTGACCGGTGCAGGGAAAGACTGCACAATATAAGGATATTAGAGTCACATGGGGTAGACTTCACCACATTTCAGCTTGAGGGTATAGCTCGCCGTTGGTGGCAGTCATATGTTCTTAGTAGGCCAGCGGATTCTCCTCCTGTCACTTGGGGTCAGTTCACTCAGCTATTCTTGAATAGGTACATTCCGCCGTCTGAGAGGGAGGAGCTTCGGGGCCTGTTTGAGAGGTTGGAGCAGGGACTGATGTTTGTGACTGATTATGAGGCGAGGTTTTTAGAGCCATCTCGCCATGCTCTCATGATATTGCCCACTGATGCAGAGAGAGTCCGACGGTTCGTGACAGGCTTACATCCAGGCATCAGGATCTCCATGGCAAGAGAGGTTGAGATGGGTACCCCCTACCAGCTTGTAGTCGAGATAGCTCAACGGATTGAGGGTTACCGTGCGAGGAGTAGGGAGCAGGGTCAGCAGGACAAGAGGGCCAGGTTTGCAGGTGACTTCGGGGGTGCTCCAGCCAGGGGCAGTTCGGAGGTAGTCAGTTCAGCAGGCCTTCTTATTCAGCACCTCCACTACCTCCTAGGGTTGTTCCAGCCATGCCTCAGTTTAGTGCCATGCCAGAGTGCTCTTATTATACTCCAGCTATCCAGAGTGCACCCAGCGATTACTCCAGCCGTCAGAGATCCTCCGATTCCTATTTCAGTGCCATGCCAGATGATTCTTATCGCCCTCCGGCTATTCAGGGTTCTTCTTCTTCTTCAGGACAGCAGGCTACGACGCCTAGAGGTTGTTTCGAGTGTGGGGAGCTGGGCCACATGATCAGACAGTGTCCCAGGTATCGGGGCAAGGTCGTGTAGTAGAGTCATCAGCCTATGATTTCAGCACCTGCAGCACGACCACCTAGGGGTGGGGGTCAGGTTGGCAAGGGCCGTCCTAGAGGGGGAGGCCAGTCAGGAGGGGGTCAGTCAGCTCCAGCTTGTTCTGGGGGAGCTCAGTCATCGGGTGCTTCAGCCAGATTCTATGCGATTCCGGCCAGATCAGACGCAGTGGCCTCAGGCGCCGTGATTACAAGTATCATCTCAGTCTGTGGTAGAGAGGCTTCACTGCTATTCGATCAAGGATCCACCTATTCATATGTTTCAGCATTATTCGCTCATTTCCTGGATGTTCCTCGTGAGTCTTTGGGTTCTCCCTTGTATGTGTCCACTCTTGTAGGCGAATCCGTAGTGGTAGACCGGGTCTACCGATCTTGTGTGATTGCTTTCTGTGGACTTGAGACCAGAGTCGACCTGTTATTACTTGATATGGTTGATTTTGAGGTTATTTTGGGCATGGATTGGCTATCTCCTTATCATGCTGTATTGGATTTCCATGCCAAGACAGTTACATTAGTCATGCCTGAGTCGCCGAGGTTAGAGTGGAGGGGTTCTTCAGTTAATGCCTTCAGCCGGGTCATTTCCTTCATGAAAGCTCGACTTATGGTCGAGAAGGGGTGTTTAGCCTACTTTGCTTATGTGCGGGACACCACCGCCGAGTCTCCTACTATCGATTCAGTGCCTGTCATTCGAGAGTTTCCGGATGTGTTTCCTTCAGACCTTCCAGGCATGCCTCCAGATCGAGATATAGATTTCTGCATTGATTTGGCTCCAGATACTCAGCCTATTTCTATTCCCCCGTATCGTATGGAACCTAAGGAGCTAAAAGAGTTGAAGGAGCAGCTTGAGGAGTTGTTAGCCAAGGGGTTTATCAGGCCGAGTGTGTCGCCGTGGGGTGCTCCATTCTTATTTGTAAAGAAGACGGATGGGTCCATGACGATGTGCATTGGTTACCGCCAGCTGAATAAAGTGACTATCAAGAACAAGTATCCCCTGCCGTGCATTGATGATTTGTTTGACCAGTTGCAGGGGGCTCGAGTGTTTTCTAAGATAGATCTGAGATCGGGTTATCACCAGCTGAAGATTCGGGCTTCTGATGTTCCGAAGACTGCTTTTCGCACCAGATATGGCCATTATGAGTTTCTAGTGATGTTCTTTGGCTTGACTAATGCCCTAGAAGCATTTATGGACTTGATGAATAGGGTATTCAGGCCGTATGTCGACTCCTTTCGTTATTGTTTTCATTGATGATATATTGATCTACTCACGGAGCTTGGTTGAGCACAAGCAGGATTTGAGAGTTGTGCTTCAGACCTTGCGAGAACATAGGCTATATTCTAAGTTCTCCAAGTGCGAGTTCTAGTTGGAGTCTGTAGCATTTTTGGGGCACGTGGTGTTCGGAGAGGGTATCAAGGTTGATCCGCAGAAGATTGAGGCAGTTCAGAGTTGGCCACGTCCCACTTCAGCTTCAGAGATCAGGAGTTTTCTGGGTTTAGCAGATTAATACCGTCGATTCGTGGAGGGATTCTCTTCTATTGCCGCTCCATTCAGTGGATTGACTCAGAAGAATGCCCTGTTTCAATGGTCCGGTGATTGTGAGGCGAACTTTCAGAAGCTCAAGTCCGCAATGATGTCAGCACTAGTTTTTTCATTGCCTTCTGAGTCAGGGGTGTATACTGTATATTGTGACGCCTCACGCGTCGGGTTGGGATGTGTGTTGATGCAGGATGGCAGGGTTATTTCTTATGCTTCACGCCAGCTGAAGGTTCATGAAAAGAATTACCATGTGCACGACTTGGAGTTTGCGGCGATAGTTCATGCTTTGAAGATATGGCGGCATTATTTGTATGGTGTATCGTGTGAGGTCTATACTGACCACCGCAGCCTGCAGTACTTGCTTAAGCAGAGGGACCTTAATTTGAGGCAGCGGAGATGGCTTGAGTTGTTAAAGGACTATGATCTCACTATTCTGTATCACCCAGGTAAGGCGAATGATGTAGCAGATGCTTTGAGCAGGCGAGCAGCGAGTATGGGTAGTTTGGCCTACATTGCAGTGGAGGAGAGACCTTTAGCCTTGGACATTCAGTCCTTGGCCAATCGCCTAGTGAGATTGGACCTTTCAGAGCCTCGTCGAGTTCTGGCTCATGTGGTTGCTCAGTCTTCATTATTGGGAGAGATTAAGGCTCGACAGTTTGATGATCCACGTCTGGCAGAGCTTCGGTATACGGTAGTCCAGGGCAGGGCCAAGGAGGTTACCTTAGGCGAGGATGGGGTTCTGAGACTCCAAGGCCGATTGTGTGTTCCTGATGTTGATGGCCTGAGGGAGAAGATTCTAGCAGAGGCGCACAGTTCTTGGTATTCAGTTCATCCAGGAGCGACGAAGATGTATCATGATTTGAAGCAGCATTTCTGGTGGAGGCGGATGAATAAGGATATTGTTCAGTATGTGGCCAGGTGTCTAAATTGTCAGCAGGTTAAGTACGAACATCAGAAGTCAGGAGGCTTGTTCCAGCAGATGCCCATTCCTGAGTGGAAATGGGAGCGCATCACCATGGACTTCGTGGTTGGGTTGCCTCGGACTTTGCGAAAGGTTGACACGATTTGGGTCATTGTGGATAGATTGACCAAATCAGCGCATTTCATTCCCGTGGCTACTACTTATACTACAGAGAGGCTGGCTCAGATTTACCTTCGAGAAATAGTCCGGTTGCATGGTGTACCAGTGTCTATCATTTCGGATCGAGGTCCTCAGTTCACTTCGTACTTCTGGAGAGCTTTGCACAGCAAGATGGGTACTCAGATACACCTCAGTTCAGCATTTCACCCTCAGACTGATGGCCAGTCAGAGCGTACAGTTCAGATTTTAGAGGATATGCTCAGGGCTTGTATGATTGATTTCGGGGGTCAGTGGGACCAGTTCTTGCCTTTGAAGGAGTTTGCATATAATAATAGTTATCAGTCCAGCATAGAGATGGCTCCATTCGAGGCTTTATATGGTCGATGATTTCGTTCTCCGATTGGGTTGTTTGATCCTGGTGAGGCCAAATTATACGGCACAGATCTGGTGAGAGATGCTTTAGAGAAGGTGAAGATTATTCAGGAGAGGCTCCGCACAGCACAGTCTAGGCAGAAGAGCTACGCAGATTTGCGGGCACGTGATGTGGCATTCATGGAGGGGGATAAGTTTATGTTGAAGGTTTCGCCGATGAAGGGCATCATGAGATTTGGGAAGAAGGGCAAGTTGAGCCCCAGGTTTATAGGTCCTTTCGAGGTGTTGAAGCGGGTCGAAGAGGTTGTTTATGAGCTTGCTTTACCTCCAGCCTTGTCAGGAGTTCATCCAGTATTTCACGTATCCATGTTTCGGAGGTATCACGCCGACTTCTCGTACGTCGTTGATTACAACACTATTAAGTTAGATGAGAAGTTGGGCTACGAGGAGGAGCCAATTGCTATTATTGATAGGCAGGACCGCCAGTTGAGGTCCAAGTAAGTTTCTACGATTAAGGTCTAGTGGAGGGGCCAACAAGTTGAAGAGGCACTTGGGAGTCCGAGCAGGACATGCAGAGCAGATATCCACAGCTATTCAGCACTCTAGGTACAATTCTAGACCCGTTCGAGGACGAACGTTTGTTTAAGATGGGGAGAATGTAAAGACCCAGCCGGTCGTTTTGCGTATTAGGATCCTGTTACCTTAGATGAAACCTTCCTTAGCGTCTATTCGTGCATTATGACTTGCGGGAGCGGGTGGTTCGGGATTTGGGAATGATTTAAGTGGTTTAGGAACACATGGTTCCTTAAGGTTGGCCTATTTTGGCCAAGTTTGACTTAGGTCAACATTTTGAGCAAACGACCTCGGAATCGAGTTTTGACAGCTCCAGTAGTTGCGTATGATGATTTTGGACTTGGGCGTATGTTCGGCTTGGGTTTTCGATGACCCAGGAGCATTTCGGTGCCTGAAATGGAAATCAGGATTTCCTTATGTTTGAAATTTGGGTTGGGACGTGATTTTATTCTATCGAGGTCCGAACGGAATTCCGGGACCGAGAATAGTACTGTATAGTCAGTTATGACTTGTCTGCAAAATTTTAAGTCATTCCGAGTAGTATGGGCCCGTTCGGCGCAATGAGGTGAATTCTAGAATTCTTAAGTTCTTAAGTTGATTCAATTTGGTTTTCGGGTTGCATTTTGAGTTTCGTCATTGTTTTTCATGTTCCGGAAGTTCGAGCGAGTCCGTATTATGAATACAGACTTGCTGGTGCTTTTGGACGGGGTCCCGAGGCGCTCGGGTCTGTTTTAGAACCCCGGGAGCTAAGTTAGAAAAAACAAAAAATTTCTATCTGCTTTCCTTCTCTGTGATCGCAGGAGGAGGGTTGCGATCGCGGAGAAGGATTTTGCTGGGCTGCTGGTTGTTCTCTTCGATCGCAGCCTTCCCCTTGTGATCACATAGGTCTGGGTTCCAAAGCTTCGCGATCGCACTGAGTCACGGCTGGGCCGGGTAACATTTTTCTTCACGATCGCAGGACCTCTGCCGCGATCGCAGAGGTCAGGGGAGTTGGTCTTCACGATCGCAAGACCCCTGCCGCGATCGCAGAGGTATGGCCAGTTGGCCTTCGCATTCGCAGGCCTCAGGTCGCGATCGCATAGAAGCTGCAACTGGGTTGTTTCTTTTAAAAGCGGGAATTAGCCAAAATTCTTCATTCCCATCTTCTTCTTCAAGGTTTTAGAGAGATTTCAAGATGGTTTTCCACCATTATCATCAAGGTAAGTTAATTCCTTAATTTTCATGATTCTAATATCAATTCCTCATTAAATTCTCTTCTAATTATCCAAAAATAATTCATAGAAATTGATAGATATTTAGGGATTTTAAGAAAATTATGAATTACTCATTGTTTCCATGAATTCTAGCAAGTACTTGCATAATTATGATCCTTAGACTTCGGGTAATAGGTTCCTTCAAGAATTTTCAAAATCCGAACGTGTGGGCCCGGGGTCGAATTTCCAAAAACCTTCAAGAATGCTAAATTTTGGAATTTCTTGTTAATTCTCCTTCTTTGGACTGAAATTGATTCAATTATACCATGTTTGGCTAGTTGTGAGCCGTCGATTGTAGATTTCAGAGATTCGGGCGCATCCTTGATCCGAGGGGTGATATCGTCACGAGGTGAGTCTCCTTTCTAACCTTGTAAGAGGGAAATTGTCCCCATAGGTGTTCTATGTGTTGTATGTTTGTATTTGGGGGCTACGTGCGTACCTTGTGACGAGAGTCCGTACGTAGCGACTACTATTGTTATGTTCGGGTAGTGTAGGACCACAGCATGCCATGTATTCTGCCTTAAATTGAAGTATATGCTTAAATTCATGCTTGATATACTAATGTCTCCCTGAGCTTTCATTTACTTAATAATTGGGAAGGATTATGATGAATGAACTTTACATTTGTGTGTGCATGGTAGTCGCCTCGTAATTTACATTCCGCGAGCGGCATATGGTTTTCTTCACTCTTACATGAGTGGGTCGTGCGCCACGGCGGATTTATAATGCACTTACGGTATGGGCCGGTCGATCCTCGGCAGTGCACAGAGATTTATTTGAGAATGCACTTATGGTATGGGCCGGTCGATCCCCGTCAGTGCATGGATGGATTTACATTATGATACGGTGTGGTTACATTGATAGACGCACTTACGGTACGGGTCGGTCAATCCCCTGCAGTGCGTAGTTGGACTCTTGGTAAGCATGTACTCATGGTACGGGTCGGTCGATCCCCGGCAGTGCATAGCTCTTCTTGATATGATTACATTATAAGCATGCACTCATGGTACAGGTCGGTCGATCCTCGGCGGTGCATAGCTATTCTTCCTCCTGACTCTAGTTGGTTGCTTTACACTTATGTGCGCAAGACTGTTTGGTGCTGAATTCCTGATTTATGACGTGACAGGTGGATGGGAAAAGAGACAGGGAAGTTGATACTGCTTTCGATATTTATTTAGAAACTCTGTATTCTCTTTAATATTGGGGTGCATTGTTTACATGTCTACTGTTTTCCTTACATCCTACTTTACATTATTATTGTTGGACCTTAGTGAGTATCGAGTCGACCTCTCGTCACTACTTCTTCGAGATTAGACGGGATACTCACTGGGTACATATTTATATATGTACTCATGCTGCACTTTCTTTTCTTCTGTACTTGACTGTACAGGTCCGGAGGCTGGGTATTGACTAACTGACTATACTTGACGGTGAGCTGCTCCTCTTGGCGACTTCCTGGCGGCACCCTGGAGTTTTCTTTTGTCACATTCTCTGTCTATTTAATTCAGATTGAGACTTTGTATATATTTTAGTCATTGTATATTCAGTAGTTGCCCGTGACACTTGTGACACTAGTTCCTGGCACACACGTAGTGTATATTTTGGGTTGTTGGTTGTACATATGTTATGCGACATGCTTATTGGTTGATTTTCTGCACTTGTAGTTTTATTTCACATCACCCGCCATTATTATGTTTATATCTATTTAAAATTGTTTAAAAGATGAAATTTGTGTAACTGGGAATGGTAACACTTAGTGTTTCTATATTGGCTGGCATAACCTCGTTGTTGGGTGCCATCGCGATCTGAATCGAGATTTGGGTCGTGACACAACTAGTAACTCAGCACTGCAATAGTTTTCCACATCAGGCCTTAGCCAGCAACCCCAATAAATTGGTCAAATCTTCAAGTGTAACCTTTCACCCGCAAGTTTACATTGAACTTTTACGATATAATCATTTCAAATAGAAAATTTCTTTTGAAATATACTTCCTCCAAATATAAATATACTTTTCAGAAAGGAAATCCTCAAACGTAATTTCTTTCAAATAAATGCTTTCCGAATATACTTTTTCAATAAATGTCTTTCAAATGGAGTTTCCTTCAAGATAAATACTTTTCAAATAATATCGTTCGAACATAGTTTCTCCAAGATAATATACCGAGATTCCGTCCTGTAGTTCAGAATTAATCATGCAATATAGGGGGGATCTCCCAGAATACGTATGTAGTCCCCAAAAGTAAATATGTAGTGCTGGGGGGATCTCCCAGAATACGTCTGTAGTCCCCCAAAGTAAATATGCAGTGCTGGGGGGAATCTCCCAAAATACGTCTGTAGTCCCCAAAAATAAATATGCAATGCAACCAACAAGGATAGAAACTATAACATGACAGAATACATCATACATTGCCAAAAAGGGTACAAAAGCAACAAATGATAGAAATGCAATGTACGACGAACAAATAAATATAAGAACTTAAATCACAAGAACGGTAGAACTCATTCACAAGGAATAACCACTGAAGAGAAATACTAAGCGTAAAGGGAAACATCTTAACCAGAGAGAAATAAGACGTAACAACAAATCTACAATATTCAAGTCAATAATGAGAGGCCAAACACAAATAAATAGATTCCAAGTAAAGGCAAGTCGGCTAAGATATAGGTTATCCAAATTCCTTTTAAGATTGAGCAATTGCGCAAGAGATTTTCCAACAATACAAGTAAGGGGAAACCGCAAAAGATAATAACAACTCCAATTAATACTAAAACGTTATAAGGTGAGGTAATACTAATTTCAATTAAACAAGTTGTTTATGAAAAAAGAATATGGCATGATGGTAGAAGAGGTAAAATCTTCAGTTAAGTCAACTAAGATCGGATAAACAACAAAGGTAACCTAAAGGCAAGTAATTCTAATTTAAGCGGGAAGAGATGAAACTAGCAATCAAGAACTCAGTCATAAAATTACAACTTCATACACAGGCAATATGAGGATCTAAGAACCCTAAAGGCCAATCTCTTACAAATTAGTCCGAGTACGCACTCGTCACCTCGTGTACACGGGCTACAATCAACATAGAAGACTCAAATCCTAAGGGGTAGTTCCCCCAAACAAGGTTAGGCAAGATACTTACCCCGAAGACAACAACCCGGTACTCTAAAATGGACTTCTCGGGCAAAAAGGACTCCGTACTGCTCAAATCCAACTAGAACAACTTCAAAACACACACAAATTGTATAAGGAACTATTCCGAATAATAAAGTTTCGATCTTTACAAAAATCTAAAAATCAACCCAAAAGTCGACCCCCCCCCCCC
>ML298731.1:60229-83852 GCA_005239495.1 Nicotiana undulata
CAACCCAAACAGCCGCCCCCCCCCCCCCCGGCACCTCGGAACCCCACAAATTTTACAAAATACGAACACCCATTCCAATATGAGTTCAACCATAGAAAAATTACCAATTTTCGATACCATTTCGTCCCTCAAATCATGAAATTTCGTTTTGAAAATTTTCTTCAAAAACCAACATTTTCCCTAACTAAAAACACTATTTAAATGATAAAAATAAAGACTAATTCATGGAATATAATTAATTCTAGTTGAAGAACACTTACCCAATCGAATTTGAAGAACCCACCAAAATTGCCAAGAACCGAGCTCTAGAAGTCAACATGTGATAAAAATGGCATAACCCTCGATTTTCAAGATTTATATTCTGCCCAGGCATTTAATGAATCGCGAATGCGGAGGAACAATCGCGTTCGCCAAGAAGGAAAAATGAGACTGCCCAGTTTCCCATCGCGAACCCGACAATGGGATCGCGAACGCGGAGAAGAAGAATAGGAACCTACGCTAACACGTAGGCAAGGACGCGAACGCGAAGAAGGAGTTAAGGCTATCTAGAAAGACCCTTCGCGAACGCGATGTGATGAGTGTGAACGCGAAGAATAAGAAACAGGGTCTATGCGAACGTGGGAGGGTAATCGCGAACGCGATGAAGGATTTTGAGGTGGTCCGCATTAACACTTCGCGAACGCGAAAGGCTATTCGCGGTCGCATAGAAGGTCACCAGAAAGAAGAAAACAACAGTTCAAAAATGGAAGGAATTGACCTGTGGCCCACCCGGAACACACCCGAGTCCCCCGGGACCCGGTCTAAATGCACAAACAAGTCATATAACCTAACACGGACACACTTGAGGTTTCAAATCACATTAAACAACACCGAAACGACGAATCAAACCACAAATCGACTTATGAACTTTTGAATCTTCAAACTGCTAAACTCGTGCCGAAACCTATCAATTCAACCCGGAATGATGCAAAATTTTGCAGACAAGTCCCTATTGACATCCCGGACCTACTCCAACTCTCGGAATCGCATTCCATGCCCGAGATCCCAAAAAGAAAATCTTGGCCAAACTTCTCCATTTTCCAACTTTCGTCGAATTACCTCAAATCACTCTACGGACCTCTAAAAACCAATTCCAGACGCGCGCCTAACTCTAAAATCACCATACATAGTTGTTGACATAACCCAAAACTCATTTTGGAACCGTTTACACAAAAGTCAAACCTCCGGTCAAATCTCATCGCTTAAGCTTCCAAAGTTAAAATCCCACTTCCATTTCGACTCTGAATCATCCGGTAACTGAATCCAACCATGCACGCAGGTCGATATACACAATGTGAAGTTGTTCAAGACCTTACGCCGCCAAACGGAGCTTAAATTCTTAAAACAACCGGTCGGGTCATTACATGATTATTTTAAATCCGTTTTTAATTTTACAGAAATATTCTCACCTGTTCCAACAGCTATGGTTGTTCTGAAAGGTAGCAAACCTTTTCAAAAACAATGCCAAATGGGCTATAAATATGCCTTGCATCCCAGAATTTTTACTTACTAAATTTTCTGATTATCTTCTTCTTCTTCTGCACAATATTTTTCAGTATGTTTTACGACCTTTGAGTGGTTCGCCATTCACCAGAGTTTTTGGACCAATACGCTGGTGAGTTAGATCGTTCTATTCTGGGAGGATAATATTCCAACACCTCAGATACTCGAGGGAATAAATTCCTTAAGGACACACTATTCATTCAGTGTGCTCGATTTATTCCTATACTATTTTTCAGAATTTATTTCGTTAAACTAGTGTTACTAACTTTCTATTTCTTTTTATATTTCAATAAGTTTAATGAGTTTTAATAACATAATCTTCAAATCCTAGCCCGCACTCTGTGTTTCTAACACATTTTGTCAAATTGTTGGTGTCACGACCCGAAATCCCACCTTTAGGCCGTGATGACGCCTAACGTTTAACTCGCTAGACAAGCCAATGTTGGAACTAAATAAACTCATTAACAACTAAAATGAAAAAGATAACTAAGGCAACGGTGGTCAACAATATGAAAGTTAACTAAGTTCAAAATAATATAGCAAGCATCAAAATAAAACCCATATATATAACCCAGAACTGGTGTCACATACTCACGAACTGTCTATGAGATTACTAAATACAATGGTCTGAAAATAAGTACATATGACTGTCTTTGAAACTATAGAATAAGACAGAACTGAAAGAGAAGTGTAGAAGGTGACGCCAAGGCCCACGAACGTCTGCGGGTCTACCTCGATTTCTCCTGAATGGACTGATGGAATGCTCCCTCCGTCAGTGTCCACCGGGTCCGGCTGCATAGTCTGCACAACATAAAGAAAGTGCAGGTGTAGCATCAGTACAACCGACCCCATGTATTGATTAAGTACCGAGCCTAACCTCGGCGAAGTAGTGGTGAGGCTAGGACCTACAACAATATACTTACCTGTGCAATTCTATATAATAACTGGAAAATATCGACGGAAATAAACAAGTAAAAATAGATACGGGGAGAACATGCAGGGGATAAAAGGGGCAACAAATACTAGCACAGTAGAACAGGGTGATAACTGAAATGTGAAAGTAAAAGCAGGAATTTAACATCTCAGAACAGGTAATGAACAACAACATGCACGGCATGTCCCCTCATGCATAATCTCACAATCACTCGGCACTGAATGTCCCCTCGTGCATAAATAGTAAGATCACTCGACACGGAATGTCCCCTCATGTATAAATAGTAAGATCACTCGACACGGAATGTTCCCTCGTGTATAAATAATAACACTCGGCACGAAATGTCCCCTCGTGCGATAAATAATAAACAATCGGCACGGAATGTTCCCTCGTGCAATAAACAATAAACAATCGGCACGGAATGTCCCCTCGTGCAATAAATAAATAACAATCGGCACAGAATGTCCCCTCGTGCAATAAATAAATAACAATCGGCACAGAATGTCCCCTCGTGCAATAAATAAATAACAATCAGCACGACATGTCCCCTCGTGCGATAAATAATAAGAAATCGGCACAGCATGTCCCCTCGTGCGATAAATAATATAAAAACAACAATATAATGTGAAAACTAACAATAAGAAATCTCAAGTGTAAAGAAATACTCAATAAAATTCTATCGTCCCGGCAAGGGACTCAACTATAACCAAACTCGCTCAGAAGTGTAATTTCAACAGTAAGAGCCTCAACTGAACAATTAATCAATAATTTCCCACGTCATGAAACAACATCAATGTATCACTTCTAGATCACCAATTATTCATAATACAGAGAATATCAGGTACACGGTATAATTCATCACAATTGACTCACGGGCATGCTTGACCGCAACATATAGGTACTCGTCACCTCACCTATACGTTGGACATGAATTACACATAGAAAATAAGACTCTATACCTATTCCCTCAAGCTAAGGTTAGTCCAAACACTTACCTCGTCTCCAAAAATGCAAGTCAAGCCTCAATCACAGCCTTGCTTCTCGAATCAAACTCCGAAACGATAATATCTAGACATAATTTACTTAATAACATCAATAATTATTCAATAACTCAATCCCAAAGCTTAATTATACATTTTCTATCATTCTTCCAAAAATACCAAAATCCGACCCTAAAATGAGGTTGAATTCCCCAAAAATTCCATAAGCCTAACTCTACCCAAAAACCCCTAATTTCTACCTTGATTTCATGATTTAAGACCTAGATTCTAGTGTTTGATAAAGGAAAAATGGAAGAAATTAGTGTTAGAATCACTTACCCAAATGGTTATGGAGGAGAACTAGCTTAGGAATCGCCTATGGGGTCTTGGAGAAGAAGAAGTTGGTGAAATATGAAAAATCCCGTGTAAGTATTCTGTTTTTGGGGTTAAAAAGAAATAACTGGACGAAAATTCCCTATGCGATCGCAGAGTAGGGCTTGCGATTTTCACGACCCAAAATCTATGGGTTGCGATGGCGCCCGACACCACTGTCAGGCAAGCCGACCCCTTAATCAGTTGGAACACTTTCCTGCTTAACATTTTAGAATTGAAGCCTCTTCTTGCATTTTCATTATTAAATAAATAAATTCTGTAATTTAAATATGGGAAGAAAACCAACTTAGTACAGAAAAGAAATACCAAGACATCCCTAGAACCCGGTGACACAAGTCCATGAGCAATTTTTAAGGATTTATACAATTATACAACGCTTGTCCGAAAACAAATTTGGACAAAAGCAATAAATATAAAATGTAAGTACACAGAAGGGAGACTCCGGCAGCTGTGGAACGCTTCTGGATGAATGCAGCCCGTATAAGTCTTCCAAGTCAATCACTGTACTATAAAGGTACATGTGCAACAAAATGCACAGAAAGTGTAGTATGAGTACATATACATATATGTACCCAGTGAGTATCTCGTCTAATCTCGAAGAAGTAGTGACGAGAGGTCGACTCGATACTCACTAAGGTCCAACAGTAATAAAGTAAGCAGGATGTAAGGAAAATTGTAGGCAAGTACACAAATAATCAAGTACATCAATATCCGGCATCAAATAACAATCTCAAATCAAACAAGTTTGGTATCCGCCGTGGCGTACGGCCCGATCCCACTCTTGTAGTCTCAATCTCGCCGTCGCGTACGGCCCGATCCCACCCTGGTAGTCTCAATCTCGCAGTGGCGTACGGCCCGATCCTACCCTAGTAGTCTCAATCTCGCCATGGCGTACGGACCGATCCCACCCTGGTAGTCTCAATCTCGCCGTGGCGCACGGCCCGATCCCACCCTGGTAGTCTCAATCTCGCCGTGGCGTACGGCCCGATCCCACCCTGGTAGTCTCAATCTCGCCTTGGTGTACGGCCCGATCCCACCATGGTAGTCTCAATCTTGTCGTGGTGTACGACCCGATCCCATAATATAATCAACCATCGCTCTGCCATGGCGTACGGCCCGATCCCATAATATAATCAATCATCATTCTGCCGTGGCGTACGGCCCGATCCCATAATATAATCAATCATCATTCTGCCGTGGCGTACGGCCCGATCCCATAATATAATAGATCATCACTCTACCGTGGCGTACGGTCTGATCCCATAATATAATCAATCATCACTCTGTCGTGGCGTACGACCCGATCCCATCCCATGATTCTCTTATCACTCTAAAGTCAAGCCAAGTATCACAACGTTCAAAGACAACAGTACCAATCACACAAGTATACAAGTCATATCTATGCTACAATAGAGAAAAGCAATGAACATGTTGTGTCCTAACTACCCAGACGAAGCAGTAATAGCCACTACATACGGACTCTCGTCACTCGGTGCTTACATAGCCCCCAACAAGATCACATAGGAAACAAGGTTACCTAGAGAGAAAATTTCCCTCTTACGAGGTTAGAAAGGAGACTCACCTCGCTCCGAAGATTCATCATCGGCTTCCAAGCCTCTACGACGACTAAAAATGGATGTGCACGCTCCCAAACTATTCAAATAACGATAATTCAATTAAAATATACTCAACAGATCATAACCAATTCAATTTACAAAGTTCCTCAACCCGACTCTATGAAATGACCAAAATGCCCTCGGGCCCACGTGCCCGGACCTCGAAATTTCTTGAAGAAAATCTCTACCCGAAGCTTTACTAATTCAATAACACATTTACTCAATTATTCATGCTAAAATCCAAATTTCCAAATTTCTAGGATTTCTTCAAAATACTAATTTTTCCACAAATTTTTCCCTAATTTTCTGGTTCTAATCCATGATATAATCTTGTATTTAACTTAGAAATAAGTAGAATGATCTTACCTCTGAAGCTTGGTTGAAATCTTCCTTGAAATGCTCTCAAAATCCGCCCATAGTCATGAAGAAATGAAGAAAAATGAGCTAAACCCGCTAAAATATCATTCTGCCCAGGTATTTACTCATCGCGATCGCGGAAAATGCTTCGCGATCGTGGAGAACAATTTTTCCAGCCCAAAATTTACTCTTCGCGATCGCGGAAAGAGCTTCGCGATCGCGGAGAACAATTGCCCAGCCTGCCCGGACAGCCTCTAGTAGAATAGTCATAACATTTCTCACACAACTCCAAATAACAAATGGTTAAATGTTCTGAAAAATAGACTCAAATATATACACTTTCATGTGTTGTTTATCTTCCAATTCCTTATAGATTTTTAGATATAGTCTTGCAAAGTCAGCCCATGTGCAACACAACTTTCTTCTTCATCATCCCGGACACCCTGTAGTGTAACCGCCATAACTCGTTGTACACAAATCGAAATCATGAATGGCTTACATTTCTAGAAACTGGACACAAAGGGCTACAACTTTCATTTTTATACCATTGCAAAATCCCTTAGAGATTGTGAGTTATGAGCCTCCAAAGTCGAGTAAGTGCAGCAGAACATTTACTCTACGCGATCGCGAAAGGCTTTCCGCGATCGCGATTCACTGACCCGTTTCTCACATTTTACTCACCGCTATCGCGACTAATTCTCCGTGACCGCGTAGAACACTACTGTAGCCAAAAACCAACAGTTAAAAATGGCCTAGAAATTGTCCGAAACAACTCCGAAACTCACCCGAGCCCCTCGGGACCTCGTCCGAACGCACTAACAAGTCTGGAAACATAACACGGACTTAGTCGAGGCCTCAATCACATCAAACAACGCCGAAAACACAAATCGCGCAAGAATTCAACTTTATGAACTTTGAAATTTCTAACTTTCACATCTGATGCCGAAACCTATCAAAACAAGTCCGATTGACCCCAAATTTTGCACACAAGTCACATTCAACATTACGGACCTGCTCCAACTTTCGCAATCGCATTCCGACCCGGATATCAAAATTTCCACTTCCGGTCGGATTTTCTCAAAAACCTTCAAATTTCTATCTTTAGCCAAATGACCTTAAATTGACTTCCGGGTATCCGAATTCACTTCCGATCGCGCTCCCAACTCCAGAATCACCATACGAAGCTATTCCCAGACTCGGAATCCCAAACGGACATCAATATCTCTAAAATGCTCTTTAAGCCAAACTTAGGAAATTTCCTTAAAATACTGGCTTTCCACAATATACGTTGAACTGCTCCCGGGTTATCCAAAACCCGTTCCGAACATACGCCCAAGTCCGAAATCATCATATGAACCTGCTGGAACCTTCGGATCCTGATTCCGATGTCGTTTACTCAAAATCCCAACCTTACTCGATTTCTTCAACTTAAGACTTCTGAAATGAGAATTTTCCTTTAAATTCAACTCCGATCTTCCTGAATTTCAATTCCGACCATATGCACAAGTCAGTATACCTGAAAAGAAGTTGTTCGTGACTCCCAACTGCTGAACGACGTGCTGGATATTAAAACGATCGGTTGGGTCGTTACAGCGATCGCATAGGAGTCTGGGTCTTGGTCAATGCTATCGCGGGATGATGGTTGCGATAGCGGAAGTCTACTGGCTTGAGCTCTGCGATCACAGAGAAGGGAATATGCGATCGCAGAGGGTAATTACCCGGCTCCCACCCAGATCACCTACACCCTATGCCATCGGGGAAGGATATATGAGATCGCATAGGGACACAGTACCCTCCCCCATTCACTCCTCTAAATCGCGACCTTACCTATGCGATCGCATAGAGTAATTTCCCTGACACCAGATACAACACCCTTTACACCAGATTTTTCTAACTTTTTGCACTCTGATGCCTACCCGAAACTCACCCGAGCCCTCGGGGCTCAAACCCAATTACGCACACAACCTCATAAACATCCTACGGACTTATTCAAATAATTAAACAACAAAAATATATCAAAAACAATGAATTAAAACTTCAAAATCTATAGAATTTTCTCAAACTTCTAAATTTCCCTTTTTTTATCCGAAACATGTCAAACCAAGTCCGTTTCTTACCAAATTTCACAGACAACACATAATAACCATATTGAACCTGTTTCGGGCTCTAGAACCATAATACGGGCCCGGTAACGCAGGTTTCGCATCAAAGTTCATTTTCAAAAGCTTTTATTATTTTCACAAAACAATTTTCTTTAAAAATTCATTTCTCGGACTTGGGACCTCGGAATTTGATTCCGGGCATGCGCCCAAGTCCCATATTTTCCTACGGCCCCTCCGGGTCTGTTTACCAAAAATGTTAACCAAAGTCAACTTTAATCAATTAATTATTATAAATTCAACTTTTTGTCAAGTTTCCACATAAAGGCTTTCCGGTTACGCGCCCGGGCTGCGCACGCACCTCGAGGTGAGATTAACGGAGGCTTTCGGAGCCTTGAAACACAGTTTTAGTCAAATTTACACAGGATAACCTTTTGGGTCATCACAATCTCCACCTCTAAAACAAACGTTCGTTCGCGAACGGACATATAAAGGTACCTGAATCAAGGAAAAGGTGGGGATATTGGCTCCGTATACCGGACTCGGACTCCCAAGTAGCTGCCTCATTAGGCTAACCTCTCCACTGAATACGAACCGAAGGATAACTCTTTGATCTCAAATGTTGCACCTGCCGGTCTAATATAGCTACCGACTCCTTCTTGTAACACAAATCCTGGTCCAACTGGACACCGCTGAAGTCAAGCACATGAGATGGATCCGCAATATACCTCGGGAGCATAGACACGTGAAATACCGGATGCACTGATGACAAACTAGGTGGAAAGGCAAGTCTGTAGGCCACATCTACCACCTTATCCAAAATCTCAAATGGATCAATGTACCTAGGGCTCAACTTGACCTTCTTCCCGAACCTCATCACGCCCTTCATAAGAGACACTCAAAGGAATACCGGTCTCCTACCATAAATGTCAAATCTCGAACTCTGCGATCCGCATAATCTTCTTCCTGGACTGAGCTGTACGAAGTCTATCCTGAATAATCTTCACCTTGTCCAAGGCATCCTGGACTAACTCAGAACCAAAAAATCTAGCATCTCCTGGCTCAAACCATCCGATTGGAGACCGACACCGTCTACCATACAACGCCCCATATGGGGCCATCTGAATGCTCGACTGATAGCTGTTGTTGTAGGCAAACTCAGCTAAAGGCAAGAACAGGTTCCATGAACCACCAAAATCAATAACATAAGCCTGAAACATATCTTCCAAAATCTTAATAGTACACTCGGATTGTCCGTCCGTCTGAGGATGAAATGATGTGCTCAAATCAATCTGTGTGCCCAACTCTCGCTAAAATACTCTCCAAAAATGGGAGGTAAACTGAGTACCTCTGTCTGATATAATGGATAAAGGCACATCATGCAATCGAACAATCTCTCTCATATAGATCTTTGCAAACGTCTCCGCTGAATACGAAACTGATACCGGAATGAAGTGTGCTGACTTGGTCAGCTTATCCACAACAACCCAAACTGCATCAAACATCCTTCTTAGTCTGTGGGAGTCCAACTACAATGTCCATAGTGATACGCTCCCACTTCCACTCAGGAAGCTGAATCTGCTGCATCAAACCACCGGGTCTCTGGTGCTCGTACTTAACCTGCTGACAGTTCAAGCACCGAGCTACATAAGCTACAATATCCTTCTTCATCCTCCGCCACCAATAGTCTTGCCGCAAGTCCTGGTACACCTTCACAACGCCCGGATGAATGGAATACCGGGAACTATGGGCCTTCTGAAATATCAACTCACGAATACCATCAACATCAGGTACACAAATATGGCCCTGCATCCGCAGAACTCCCTCATCATCAATCGTAACCTGCTTGGAACCTCCATGCCGAACTATATCTCTAAGAACACATAAATGACGATCATCATTCTGCCTGGCCCGAATACGGTCATACAATGAAGAACGAGCCACAGTATGGGCAAAAACATCGCTAGTCTCAGAAACCTCCAATCTCAAAAATTGGTTGGCTAATGCCTGAACATCCAAAGGAAGAGGTCGTTCTCCGACTGATAAATAAGCAAGACTGCCCATACTAACTGACTTCCGGCTCAAAGCATCGGCCACCACATTGGCCTTCCCCGGGTGATAAAGAATAGTAATATCATAATCCTTCAGTAACTCTAACCACCTTCTCTGCCTCATGTTCAACTCCTTTTGCTTGAATAGGTATTGCAAACTCTTGTGATTCGTGAACACCTCACATGGCACACCATACAAGTAATGCCTCCAAATCTTCAAGGTATGAACAATCGCTGCTAACTCCAAGTCATGAACTGGATTATTCTTCTCGTGAACCTTTAACTGACGAGAAGCATAGGCTATGACCTTGCCATCCTGCATGAACACTGCACCAACTCCAACTCGTGAAGCATCATAATACACGGTATACGGTCCTGAACCTGTGGGCAACACTAACACCGGTGCCGTGGTCAAGGCTGTCTTGAGCTTCTGAAAGCTCGCCTCACACTCATCCGACCACCGGAACGAGGCACCCTTCTAGGTCAACCTGGTCATCGGGGCTGCTATAGATGAAAAGCCCTCCACAAATCGGCGATAATGGCCTGTTATGCCCAAGAAGCTCCGAATCTCTATAGCTGAAGTGGGTCTAGAACAATCTCTGACTGCTGAAATCTTCTTGGGATCCACCTCAATACCCTCTGCCGACACAACATGGCCCAGAAATACCACCGAACTCAACCAGAACTCACACTTAGAAAATTTGGCATACAACTGCCTATCCCTTAAAGTCTGGAGGACGACTCGAAGGTGCTGCTCATGCTCCTCTCGGCTACGAGAGTAAATCAAGATATCATCAATAAACACAATCACGAATGAGTCCAAATATGGCCTGAACACACGGTTCATCAACTCCATAAAAGCAGTGGGGGCATTAGTCAACCCAAAAGACATCACCAGAAACTCATAATGCCCATAACGAGTGCGAAAAGCTGTCTTAGGGACATCTGAAGCCCTAATCCTCAGTTGATGGTAACCAAATCTCAAGTCTATCTTAGAGAACATTGTAGCACCCTGAAGCTGGTCAAATAGATAATCAATCCTCGGCAAAGGATACTTGTTCTTAATGGTAACCTTATTCAACTGTCGGTAGTCAATACACATCCTCATTGAGCCATATTTCTTCTTAACGAACAACACTGGAGCACCCCAAGGAGAAACACTAGGCCTAATGAAGCCTTTATCCAACAAATCCTGAAATTGCTCCTTCAATTCCTTCAACTCTGGCGGGGCCATACGATACGGCGGAATAAAAATGGGTTGAGTGCCCTGAGCCATCTCAATACAAAAGTCAATATCCCTGTCGGGTGGCATACCCGGCAGGTCAGCAGGGAATACCTCTGGGAACTCACGAACCACAGGCACAGTCTCCATAGAAGGAACCTCAGCACTAGAATCACGAACACAGGCCAGATAAGCCAAACAACTCTTCTCGACCATGTGCCGAGCCTTCATATATGAAATAACTCTACCAGCAGAATGACTAGGAGTCCCCCTCTACTCTAAACGAGGCACACCTGGCAAGACCAAGGTCCCTATCTTGGAATGACATTACAGAATAGCATGATAGGGGGATGACCAATTCATCCCCAATATAACATCAAAGTCAACCATATCAAGAAGCAACAGATCAACCCGAGTCTCCAGACAACCAATAACTACTACGCAAGCACGGTAGACTCGATCTACCACAATAGAATCACCCACCGGGGTAGACGCATATACAGGAGCACTCAAGGAATCACGAGACATGCTCAAATAAGGGGCAAAATACGAAGACACATAAGAGAAGGTAGAACCCGGATCGAATAATACCGAAGCATCTCGGCTACAAGCTGGAACCGTACCTGTAATAACTGCATCAGAAGCCTCAGCGTCAGGCCTGGCAGGAAAAGCATAACACCAGGGCTGAGCTCCTCCAGCCTGAACAACACTGGGTCGACCTACTACGGCCTGACCTCTACCTCTCGTGGAATGCCCTCCACCTCTATGAGTCTGATCTCCACCTCTGGCACCACGACCACCATCCCTAGCTGGTTGAGGGGGT
Organism: Nicotiana undulata; assembly: GCA_005239495.1. NCBI lineage: Eukaryota > Viridiplantae > Streptophyta > Magnoliopsida > Solanales > Solanaceae > Nicotiana > Nicotiana undulata. Next base: position 72,247 of record ML298731.1, read on the forward strand.
GGGGACGCACCTGAAGCGGGAACGATTGCACGGGAAACCTGATACTGAGACCCACCAAAACCTCGGGGGCAAAACCTGGAGATGTGCCCCAAAACACTGCAAGTGTATAAGGTCTTCAGCTGCTGAGAATACTGACCCTGGAACTGTCCTTGACGACCAGAATGACCACCCTGAAAGCTCTAAATCGGCGGTGCACTGATGGGAGCTGATGGTGCACTGCGGGATACCTGGAGTGCCGACTGATAAGGCCTAGAGGGATGGCCTCTACCAAATGAATCTCTGCCTCCAGATGAGGCACCACTGAAACGGCCGAAATGACGAGGTCTCTTGTCAGACCCCTGACCACCACCCTGGGTTAATACCATCTCAATGCGTCTGGCCACATCGGCTGCATCCTGAAAGGAGATATCAGTACTCGTCTCCCTTGCCATCTGAAGCCTGATAGGCTGAGCTAAACCCTCGATAAATCTTAGAACCCTCTCCCGATCAGTGAGGAATATCATAATAGCATGCCTGGCTAGAGTAATGAACCTGGTCTCGTACTGAGTGACGGACATAGAGACCTGTTGGAGATGCTAAAACTGCCTACGAAGATCCTCCCACTGAGTAACTGGAAGGAACTTCCCCAAGAATAACTCGGAGAACTGAGCCCAAGTCAAAGGCGCAAACCCAGCTGGTCTGGTCAAGCAGAAATCCCTCCACCAAGTCTTCGCGGTGGCAGAAAGACGAAATGTAGCAAAGTCAACTCCATTAGACTCCACAATGTCCATGTTCCGAAGAACCTCATAACAGTTTTCCAAATAATCCTGGGGATCCTCTAATGGTGCACCAGTAAATGTAGTAGTGAATAACTTAGTGAACCGATCCAACCTCCATAGAGCGTCTCCTAACATGGCTGCTCCCTCAATTGTGAGTGCCACAATACCCGGCTGAACTATTCCGGTTGTCTGAGGTGCCGGAGTTTGGAACTGAGTGGAAAACTGCTCTGGCATATGAATAGCAGGAGTCTGGGTCCCTCCCCCATCCTGAGATCCAGCTGGTGCAGTAGGAAGAAGACCGGCCTGAGCCACACTCTCCATGAGTCCCACTAAGCGGACTAGAGCGTCCTGAAGCACCGGGGTAGCAATGAACCCCTCTGGGACCTGAGCTGGTCCAACTGGGACTGTCTGATCAGGAACCTCACCGGCATAGTCTACCTATGGGTACTCAACTGGAGCTGCTGCTCTAGCTATGCCTCGGCCTCTAGCACGGCCTCGACCTCGGCCCCTCTTAGGAGCTATAATAGGAGGATCGGGATGTTGATCGGTTGATAAGGAAGCACGCGTTCTCTCCATCTGCGAGAGAGTAATTAGAGACTCAATTAGTTTTTGGGATTCAATTGGCACGACAGAGAATGAAAGATGTGAAGTTATTCCTAACTTTGCAGCCCCTGGGGCATAAGTACAGACGTCTCCGTACCGATCCCTCAGACTCTACCAAGTTTGTCCGTGAGTTGTGAGACCTAAGCAAACTAGTGCTCTGATACCAACTTGTCACGACCCGAAATCCCACCTTTAGGCCGTGATGACGCCTAACGTTTAACTCGCTAGACAAGCCAATGTTGGAACTAAATAAACTCATTAACAACTAAAATGAAAAAGATAACTAAGGCAACGGTGGTCAACAATATGAAAGTTAACTAAGTTCAAAATAATATAGCAAGCATCAAAATAAAACCCATATATATAACCCAGAACTGGTGTCACATACTCACGAACTGTCTATGAGATTACTAAATACAATGGTCTGAAAATAAGTACATATGATTGTCTTTGAAACTATAGAATAAGACAGAACTGAAAGAGAAGGGTAGAAGGCGACGCCAAGTCCCACGAACGTCTGCGGGTCTACCTCGATGTCTCCTGAATGGACTGATGGAATGCTCTCTCCGTCAGTGTCCACCGGGTCCGGCTGCGTAGTCTGCACAACATAAAGAAGTGCGGGTGTAGCATCAGTACAACCGACCCCATGTACTGAGTAAGTGCCGAGCCTAACCTCGGCGAAGTAGTGGCGAGGCTAGGACCGACAACAATATACATACCTGCGAAATTCTATATAATAACCGGAAAATATCGACGAAAATAAACAAGTAAAAACAGATACGGGGAGAACATGCTGGGGATAAAAGGGGCAACAAATACTAGCACAGTAGAATAGGGTGATAACTGAAATGTGAAAGTAAAAGCAAGAATTTAACATCTCAGAAAAGTTAATGAACAACAACAGGCACGACATGTCCCCTCATGCATAATCTCACAATCACTCAGCACGGAATGTCCCCTCGTGCATAAATAGTAAGATCACTCGACACGGAATGTCCCCTCGTGTATAAATAAAAACACTCGGCACGGAATGTCCCCTCGTGTGATAAATAATAAACAATCGACAAGGATTGTCCCCTCGTGCAATAAACAATAAACAATCGGCACGGAATGTCCCCTCGTGCAATAAACAATAAACAACCGGCATGGAATGTCCCCTCGTGCAATAAACAAATAACAATCGGCACGGAATGTCCCCTCGTGCAATAAATAAATAACAATCGACACGGAATGTCCCCTCGTGCAATAAATAAATAACAATCGGTACGGCATGTCCCCTAGTGCGATAAATAATATAAAAACAACAATATAATGTGAAAACTAACAATAAGAAATCTCAAGTGTATAGAAATACTCAATAAAATTCTATCGTTCCGGCAAGGGACTCAGCTATAACCAAACTCGCTCAGAAGTGTAATTTCAACAGTAAGAGCCTCGACTGAACAATTAATCAATAATTTCCCACGTCATGAAACAACATCAATGTATCACTTCTAGATCACCAATTATTCATAGTACAGAGAATATCAGGTACACAATATAATTCATCACAATTGACTCACGGGCATGTTTGACCACAACATATAGGTACTCGTCACCTCACCTATACGTTGGACATGAATTACACATAGAAAATAAGACTCTATACCTATTCCCTCAAGCTAAGGTTAGGCCAAACACTTACCTCGGCTCCAAAAATGCAAGACAAGCCTCAATCACAGTCTTGCCTCTCGAATCAAACTCCGAAACGATAATATCTAGACATAATTTACTTAATAACATCAATAATTATTCAATAACTCAATCCCAAAGCTTAATTATACATTTTCTATCATTCTTCCAAAAATACCAAAATCCGACCCCAAAATGAGGTTGAATTCCCCAAAAAATCCATAAGCCTAACTCTACCCAAAAAACCCTAATTTCTACCTTGATTTCATGATTTAAGACCTAGATTCTAGTGTTTGATGAAGGAAAAATGTAAGAAATTAGTGTTAGAATAACTTACCCATATGGTTATGGAGGAGAACTAGCTTAGGAATTGCCTATGGGGTCTTGGAGAAGAAGAAGTTGGTGAAACATGAAAAATCCCGTGTAAGTATTCTGTTTTTTGGATTAAAAAATATTAATGGGGCGAAAATGCCATATTCGATCGCGGAGAAGGTGTTGCGATCGCATAGGGGTCTGGGTCTTGGTCAATGCTATCGTGGGATGATGGTTGCGATCGCGGAAGTCTACTGGCTTGAGCTCTGCGATCGCGGAGAAGGGAATATGCGATCGTAGAGGGTAATTACTCGGCTCCCACCTAGATCACCTACACCCTATGCGATCGCGGAAGGATATATGCGATCGCATAGGGGTCTGGGTCTTGGTCAATGCTATCGTGGGATGATGGTTGCGATCGCGGAAGTCTACTGGCTTGAGCTCTGCGATCGCGGAGAAGGGAATATGCGATCGTAGAGGGTAATTACTCGGCTCCCACCTAGATCACCTACACCCTATGCGATCGCGGAAGGATATATGCGATCGCATAGGGTCACAATACCCTCCCCCATTCACTCCTCTAGGAGATCGCGACCTTACCCATGCGATCCCATAGAGTAATTTCCCTGACACCAGATACAACACCCTTTACACTAGTTTTTTCTAACTTTTTGCACTCCGATACCTACCCGAAACTCACCCGAGCTCTCGGGGTCAAAACTAATTACACACACAACCTCATAAACATCCTACAGACTTATTCAAATAATTAAACCACCAAAATACATCAAAAACAATGAATTAAACTCCAAAATCTATAGAATTTTCTCAAACTTCAAAAACTTCTAAATTTCCCATTTTTGATCCGAAACACGTCAAACCAAGTCCGTTTCTTACAAAATTTCACAGACAACACATAATAACCATATTGAACCTGTTCCGGGCTCCGGAACCATAATACGGGCCCGGTAACACAGGTTTCGCATCAAAGTTCATTTTCAAAAGCCTTTATTATTTTTAGAAAATAATTTTCTTTTAAAATTCATTTCTCGGACTTGGGACCTCGGAATTCGATTCCGGGCATGCGCCCAAGTCCTATATTTTCCTACGGACCCCCCGGGACCGTCAAATCAGGGGTCCGGGTCCGTTTACCAAAAATGTTGATCAAAGTCAATTTTAATTAATTAATTATTATAAATTCAACTCTTTATCAAGTTTCCACATAAAGGCTTCCCGGCTACGTGCCCGGGCTGCTCACGTACCTCGAGGTGAGATTAACGGAGGCTTTCGGGACCTCGAAATACAGTTTTTATCAAATTTACATAGGATAACCTTTTGGGTCATCACAGTTGGCTATAACAGATCATATCGTAATTCATTACCTATTTATGAAGATAGAAGCACTTAGCGATTTTGATGTCTAAATTTTGATATACTTATAACGGTCTTATGAAAAGATTCTTACAACCACAAAAGTTAAAGATGGTCTTATTATTTTATATTTTAAATTTAATTGACCCTTTGTTTTTTTCTAATTTTTTTTCCACAATTAGAAGTATATACACTACTAGAAATCCGGTAATTACCGATCAAATTTTTCGACTAAAGTTTGTCGGTCAAAAAAACCAACCAAAATTGGTCGGAAAATGGAGAAAAATATTTTACAATTATTTTAAATAAAATACCGACCAAAGTTGGTCGGTAAGTTGGTCAACAAGTTGACCGAGCTGGTCAGACTTGATTAGTCAAAGAAACTTTCATATTACCGACTAACTTTGGTCGGTAATGTGGTCCTGTTTTTAAAATTTTAATAGTTATTATTATTTAAAATGTTTTATAAAATATAAAGAAATTTTTGTTTAAAATTACCGACCAAAGTTGGTCGGTTAATATAGGGGAAGAATTTACCGACCAAATTTGGTCGGTATATTTTAATTTCTGGAAAATAACCGACCAAGGTTGGCCGGTTATTAGGTCAACACTGGTCAAATTAAAAATCACTTTTATATTTACTATCTAAATAATATAAATGTAATGTGTTAACACTTTTGTAATAAAAATAATGAATACACTAACATATACTATAACATGTTATATATATAGTTAAAGTAGTACAACGAAGTGTGTGTGTGTGTGTATATATATATATATATATATATATATATATATTCAACGATGCATCTAAGTAAGTTATAAGCCGATGAATCAATTTACAAACAGATATATTTGAGGATAAATTATATATACTAATTAGGATCTTCACAAGTTTATGAATCCCTAAAAGAACCCGACTAATCCCAATCCCCACCCCGCGTCGCCACCGCTCAGATGTCGTCGTGCCATCGCTGCTGCCACCTCCACTGCCACTTCCTCGCCTCTCCTTCTCCACCCCCTAAAATTTCTAATGTTGAATTACAACTTATGTCTTTTGTGTATAAATCAAATATTTTGTTTATTAGCTATGAATTAATTTCAATTGATTAGTGTTTCAATTGATTATTTAACATTGTATTTTTTAGAAATCTTAGGTTTAAGTCTTGTTTTAATTGAATTGATTACATATGGTATAAATTGAATGTTTGAGTTTGTATTGTCTTCAATAGTTTAGTTAGAATTGAGTTATTAACTTTGTATTGTCTTGAATATTTTAGTCAGAATATAGTGTTTAGGATTAGTTCTTGTGAATCGAACTTTTAGGGATAGGTTGAAGTTTTAGGATATAATCCTAACTGTTAGTTTATGTTTAAACTCGTAAGATATAAATTGAAATTTTAGTTTATTTTTAAACTCATAGGATATGAATTGAACTTTTAGTTTTTAGGTTTTGTTCTTGTGAATTGAACTTTTAGGATATGAATTGAACTTGTAGGATATAAACTGAACCTTTTGGGTATAGGTTGAATTTTTAGGATATAAATTGAACTTTTAGTTTATGTTTAAACTCGTAGGATATGAATTGAACTTGTAGGATATAAACTGAACCTTTTGGGTATAGGTTGAATTTTTAGGATATAAATTGAACTTTTAGTTTATGTTTAAACTCGTAGGATATGAATTGAACTTTTAGTTTTTGGGATTTGTACTTGTGAATTGAACCTTTTGGATATGAATCGATTTTTTTAGGATATAAATTGAATTTTTAGTTTATTATTAATTATATTTAATATAATTTAATTGTTGGTTAATTAGGAAAAAATAATTATCTTGAATTAACTAAAAATAATTTAATTAATTTATAATTGTAGAATAAATTAATTTGTTCTTCTTTTATTTGTATAGGTGGAACATCGTACTTGGATGTACAATAGGAATTATCCTAATCGGCGAGGATTGCGGGAGAATTTTGTAGAAGGGGTTGATGACTTTATTAGAATGTCACTTCCAACATACCAAAGTGAAGGAGTAATTAGGTGCCCTTGTGTCAGGTGCGACCGTATGAAGTTTGAAAAATCGGAGGAAGTTAAGCTTCATCTTTATAGGAAGGGGTTTTGTCACGCCCCAACCCTGGGGGACGCGACTGGCGCTTAACCGAGTGAACCCAGTCAAGCAAGCTTGATTAGCCTTTCCTACCCGACTCATTTACTTCCTGAGATTATGGCACAACATTATTTACTGAGTTAGTAGGAGACAAATCAAAAGCATACATACATGATATTAGCCCATTCTTTCTTATGTACCGATACCAACATTTGGGTCTCCCAAATACATACATACTGATTACAATATTTAAGAGATGGTATTACAGTTACGAGTTAACCCAACAACTACCCAAACATACATGACCCACATGAGTATCTACGGAGCCTCTAAAAGTACGGAAGATGAACATAGTCCTGCCGGCGACCAGGCCCCGGCTATACCTCAAAATAGAACAAAATGTACAAAAGAGAACAACATATTTATACACACGGCCCTGGAAGGAGATGGGGCTCACCAGGACTGCTGAAAGGAGGAGGAGAGGACATCACTATCGACGATCGGCGCTACCAGCTACAAAACCACCTACATCCATAAGAAGATGTAGGGCCCCCGGCAAAAGGGACGTTAGTACCATTGAATAGTACTAGTAAGTATGAACAAACTCTACTCTAGATAGAATAAACATCAAACATTTAATGATACAAATAGAGACTTCATATAACAATTCTCAAAAGTAGGGGAAAAGCACAAATAAGAGTCACCATGTTTTCTTATCCCTTTTTGCCATCTTTTGGTTAATAGTCTTTCAAAGCCAAGTGCTATTATTTTTACTATACCACCGTGTCGTTGTCACACGGAGTCCGATCTCTGCCCGATCGGCTAAGCCATCCTAAGTGAGACATCAATATACCACCGTGTCATTGTTACACGGAGTCCGATCTCCGCCCGATCGGCTAAGCCATCTCATTTGAACCAGTGGGACATCATCATTATCATACTTTCATTATTACCACCGTGTCGTTATCACACGGAGTCCGATCTCCGCCCGATCAGATAAGCCATCCCACATGGAACAATGAGACATCATCAATATCATACTTTCATAATTACCACCATGTGTACATCATGGAGTCCGATCTCCGCCCGATTGGCTAAGCCATCTCACTCTAGGACATAACCCTATCATTTTTAAATCTTTGAGTTCACATATCATATCATTCTAATCCTTTAGTTCACATTTCTTCTCATCTTTTAGTTTACAGTTCTTGGCACTTGGGCCTATTTAACCTTTTAGGTTACATTCCTTTCTCCAACCATATCATATATTCATCCTTCACCTCGACCAAAACCATCATATAAGAGGAATCGTACACATAGTAAAAGAAGGAGCATAGTGACCACATTTCATACCTTCAAATAACATAATGACATGGTAGTAACATAGAATGACATGAAAGCAAGAGTTTCGCAACTTAACACACAGAACCCATTTACTCTTTATAGAATCAAACAAGGGAATTCATACCGTACATTTTGGCACCAACGATTTTATTCCATGAAGATTAGAGTTAGCCATACATACCTCGATTTGGGGTTTCCTTAATTTCTACCACAATCCACCGGACCCTTTTAACACCTTCAATCTAATTAAAAATGTAGCACAATTGAAACCATAATTAGGAATAATGATCATGGCTTGAGCTTACTTAAGCATTGTATCAAACATTAGGTGCTCATTAAGATTGCATGGTCCCTTTTTTAGTGAAAGATTACTCTACCCTATTTACCTTTACTATATTAGGATTACTTGATTACATGCAAGCACGGTTTCCATCCTCATCCACATGAACTAACCTATCCATGGTCCATTTTAATTAAAATCTGGAAATTAAGGTTGGTGGGGTAGAACCTTACCTCTTAGAGGGATGAAATGTGTGTCCTTCTTGATTAGTTCTAAGCTTGACTGGTGATGGAGGATCAATTGGAAGGAGTTGGGACCTTCTCTCTCTATAACCCACTCTCTTCTTACTCTAAATTATCAGGAAATGGCTAAAACGATGGGGGATGGGTGTTATATAAGTCTGGGGGTCGGGTTTTAAAAATTAGGAAATGGGTGCCCCGACGCAGGTTTGCGGTCCGAAATGCAATCACATTTCGGTTATGCGGTCCGCAAACCTGCCGCATAACTAGTCTTCAACTGGGCAAAAAGTAAAAGGGGACTGCCCAGGTGTGCGGCAACTATGCGGTCCACATACCTGTTATGCGGTCGCATAGTGCACCGCATAACTCCCTCCGCAAAACTCGAGTGTCAATTTACGACAAACTATGCGGCCCACATACACGAAATGCGATCACATTTTGGGCCGCACAGTTTCCCTCAAAATGGACAGCAAGTTGTCCAGCCATGCGGCCATTATGCGTTCCGCATACCTGATATGCGACCGCATAGTGGACCGCAGATCTGCACCCTTTCACAAAAATTTTCCTCTAAGTCTGGGGGTACTTTTCACTCCAAAGAGGTCCGAACCTAAGAATTTCTACGGCTATTTCAACATGGGGATCTAACTGGGCATCGTTTTTGGTTAAGGATTCTACGGGTCTTTACAGGTTTATAGAGAATTACTTTGTGCGGACTAATCATGGAGAGATCGATGGTAGCCGTGGGATATTTCATAACATGGTTGTTGGTGAAAGTAGTAGGTCGGTGAAGAATACAAATCTTGATTCTAGAATTCAGGATATGGTTGCAGATGCTTTTGGGATGCACTTCGGGCGTGAGCCCAATGAAAATGTTGAACAAACTCCTAATGATGACGCAAAACGTTTTGATGAACAGTTAGAGGAAGCTAGTCGTCCACTACGTGAAGGAAGTCCGCACTCTGAGTTGTCTGTTGCAGTTAGATTACTAAGTATCAAATCTGATTGGAATATTTTTCAAGGAGCCATGGACTCTTTCATTGACCTTATGAGTTAACTAGTTGACCATAATATCAACTTACCTGGTGATTTCTTTAAGGCAAAGAGATTTGTTTCTAAGTTAGGTCTTTCGTCAATGAGAATTGATTGTTGTGAAGATGGTTGCATGTTATATTATAAATATGATGCAACTTTAGACAGTTGTAAATTTTGCGAAAAGCCTCGTTTCAAGGGGCTTTCCAGTGGGAATATGGCCGTTGTCAAGGCGATGCATTATTTACCTCTTATATCTAGGTTAAAGAGGTTATATGTGTCGATGCGTTCTGCTCCTCATATGAGATGGCACTTTTAAAATAGAAGACCACATGGTGTTATGTGTCATCCTTCAGATGATGAAGCTTGGAAGCACTTTGATAGGACATATCCAGATTTTTCTAGTGAACTAAGGAACATTCGGTTAGGTCTGTGTGCATATGGCTTCACGCCTTTTTCTGTATCTGCGACACCATATTCATGTTGGCATGTCTTTCTTACACCTTATAATCTACCACCCGAGTTGTGTATGATTAGTCCATATATATTATTATATTGTATTATCCCCGGTCCACGTAATCCGAAAAGTTTGGTTGATGTATATTTGCAACCTTTGATTGATGAGCTAAAACAATTGTGGTATGATAGTGTTGAAACATATGACATATCAACCAAGTAGAATTTCAATTTGCGTGCTAATTTAATGTGGGCTATTAATGACTTTCCTGCGTATGAAATGTTGTCTAGGTGGATGACTGCTGGGAAGCTAGCTTGTCCTTACTGCATGGAAAATAGTAGAGCGTTTACTTTGAAACATTGCCGAAAGCAATCATAGTTTGATTGTCATCGTCAATTCTTGCCTCATGATCATGAGTTTAGAAGGATGAAAAATGAATTCAAAAAGAATAAAATGGAATACGATTCTCCACCTCCGATACTTTCAGGTGAGGAACTTTGGGAGAGAGTCCAGAACTTCAGTAAAGTTACTGAAGCTCCACCTTATAGATTCCCCAGATATAGTGTTACTCATAATTGAACGAAATAGAGTATATTTTGGGAGTTTCCTTATTGGAAGGAGAATCTTATCTATCACAACCTTGATGTCATGCATATCGAGAAGATTTATTTTGACAATTTTTCAACACAGTGATGGATGTTAAAGGTAAGATAAAGGATAACCCGAAGGCTAGAATGGACTTACAAGAATATTGCAGGCGGCCTGAATTATACTTGCAGACAGCAAACAATGGTAAGGTGTTCAAGCCCAAAGCAAGTTACACATTCACTTTTGAGGAAAAATGACAAATTTGTGATTGAGTTACAAAATTGAAGATGCCTGAGGGTTATGCGTCGAATCTTGAAAAAAAAGTTGATATGGAGGTAGGGAAGTTGAGCCATTTGAAAAGTCATAACTGTCATGTTTTCATGGAGACCTTAGTGCCTATTGCATTTTTTGGTTTGCGTGAAAGTATCTGGAAACCCATCACAAAGATTAGTTTGTTTTTCAAAGACTTGTGTTCTACCACATTAAGGGAAGAAAACCTACTCCGGATGGATCAGAACTTTGTATCACTTCTAGTAAGATGGAAAAGATATTTCCATGTGGTAATTTTGATGTGATGGAACACCTTCCAATCCACCTTGTACACGAGGCACGACTTGGAGGGCATGTTCAATGCAGATGGATGTATCCCTCTGAGAGGTAATATTATAAGTTTAATGCAATTTTCTATTTCATTTGAATGTTCTTGGCTAACATGAGTTTATGTATGACAATTGGCAAATGCAATCAATTTGTTAAGCAGAGGAATAAGATTGAAGGATCTATATGCTGTCACGACCCAAAACCGGTCCAGGTCGTGATGGCGCCTAACGGTGGGGTTAGGCAAGCCA
>ML298732.1:0-62108 GCA_005239495.1 Nicotiana undulata
TTATGGGTTTCATTTCGAAAGTGCTATATTGTATTTTAGTTATCCTGTTCGTAATTGTTGTTATTGAGTTTTATTCAGTTCAAACGTTGGCTTGTCTAGAGGGTTTAACGTTAGACGCAGTCGTGGCCCGAAGGTGGGATTTCGGGTCGTGACAGTTAACAAACTCAACCTACTATCTAATCATACTAGAAACTCCATTTCTTTTCGAGTGACGATGGTGTAAATAGCATTCCTCCGACGTGTCATATGCTCCCCTTTTCAAGAAAATAAAATTGTCATTACACCGACAGATTCTTCACATGTAGTAAAACATTTGGTCAAATGTAGTTAGTTCTTGACTTATAGTCACGACCCAAAATCCCTACGGTCGTGATGGCGTAGGACACCACTGTCAGGCAAGCCAATCATTAATTTAATTTAAAATAAATTCCTGTTTTACATTTTTGAAATTGTTACCTTTCACTTTAATACATAATAACTAGATGAAATCCATTAATTAAAACAACAGTCTATTTTCCCTTTTAAAAAAATACATCCCAAATACATCCCAGAACCCGGTGACACAAGTATATGAGAAATTTCTAAGAATTTTACAAAATGCTACAAAGCTTGTGCGAAATACAAATGAACAAGGAAAATTCAGATAAAATGAATACAATATGTAGAGGAAGACTTTGTCGGCTGCGGATCGACTCCGGATGATGAAGTTCGCCTAAGTTTCCAAACCAGCCTCATCACTATGAAAGTACCTGTGCAACAAAATGCACAGCAAGTGTAGCATGAGTACGAAAACAACGTGTACTTAGTAAGTATCCCGCCTAACCTCACAGAGGTTGTGACGAGAGTTCGACTTGACACTCACTAGGGTCCAACAATATAATTTAACAATAAATGACAGCAGCAAAAGGCATACGAGGGTAATAAAATCAATAAACTTTAAAAGTACTGCAATGCAATAAACACTGGAAGTAAATAATTAATTTCTACTTCATTTTTCCCCAAATATTTGTCAAGCCATTATCCATGAAGTCATTTAACAATTTACGCCATTAAGACAATTTAACAATTCAAGTCACAAGTGGTATATCATATGTAAATATATCTGAGTAGGAAATGTTGAGGGTCGTTCAGCCCGAACCAACAATAAAAGTAAATTGTGCATTGCCGAGGGTCGAACGGCGCGAACCATAAGTGCACATTTGTCATAAAATAATCATATCTATGCACTGTTGAGGGTCTAACTGCCCGAACCATAAGTGCATCTTTCAATCCCGCCGTGGTGTACGGCCCGCTCCCATGAGAGTGGGGGATATAACACTCCGCTCACGGAATGTAAATTGTGAAGCAGTCATATGCACATACAACATTTTCTTAAATTACTTTCAATAAAAATTCCTTTTGTGATCTCAGGGAAACCAAAGTTTCATATAATCATAAATTCATAAAGCATATAATCCATTTCTAGAATGAATGCAAGGCATGATGTGGGTCCTAGACTACCGGGACATGGCATAACAGTATCTACGCACGGAATCCCGTCACCTCGTGCGTACGTAGCCCCCGCAAACAATAGCATACATTCATTTAGTTCTCCTATGGGGACAATTCCCCCTGAAAAAGTTAGAAAGGAGACTTAACTCGCTCCGAAATTCCATAACCGGCTCCCAAGCCCTTCCGATGACTCCAATGGATGCACAACACCCCAAAACTACCAAATAACGGGCAAAGCAATGAAAATTCACTCTAATACTTGTAACAAACTCAAATTATATATACTCCCCAACTCCGCTGGTTGAATTGACCAAAATGCCCTCGGGCCCACCTGCCCAGATTCCGAAATTTCTCGAAGATAAAGTCTACCCATAGCTTTACTAGTTCAAATATACAATTTACTCAAATATTCATGCTAAATTCCTGGCCAAAATCCAAATTACCAAATTTCTAGGTTTACTTTAATTTCCCAATTTTTCCCAAAATTTTCATGTTCAAATCCATGAAATAACCATGCATTTGACTTGGAAATAGGTAGAAACAACTTACCTTGTGATCCTTGACGAAATCCCCTCCTTGAAGCTCCTCACAATCGCCCATACCAAATGAAAATAGGAGAGAAATGAAAAAATTTCCGTTTTAAAAACATTCTGCCCAGGCCTCTTTTCCGCACCTGCGGTCTCCTCCTCTTACCTGCACTTCCGCAAGTGTGCCCAAACTCTCGCACCTGCAGCTTCCTCAGCTCCAGCCCAAAAATCGCACATACGGCTCCGCACCTACGACCAAAGCCTCGCAGGTGCGGTCACACCAGATGACAGCAACTTCAACTATTCTTCAAACTCCAAATTTGATACGTTAACCACCCGGAATCCACCTGAGGCCCCCGGGACCCCGTCCAATTACACCAACCTGTCCCAAAACATAATACGGACTTGCTCGAGGCCTCAAATTACATCAATCAACATCAAAACGACGAATTTCTCTCCAATCCAATCTTTAAGAACTTAGGATCTTCAAAATTCTACCTCTGATGCCGAAACCTATCAAATCACGTCCGATTGACACCAAATTTTTCACACAAGTCATTTTCGACATTACGGACCTTCTCCAACATTCGGAATTGCATTCCGACCCAGATATCAAAATTTCCACTTCTGGTCGGATTTTTCAAAAACCTTCAAATTTCTATCTTTAGCCAAATGACTTCAAAATAACTTACGGACATCCGAATTCACTTCCGATCGCGCTCCCAACTCCATAATCACCATACAAAGCTATTCCCAGACTCGGAATCCCAAACTGACATCAATATCTTTGAACGCTTCAAGCCAAATTTAGGAAATTCCTTCAAAAATGTTGACTTCCACAATATACGCTGAAACGCTCCCGAGTTATCCAAAACCTGATCAGAGCATACGCCCAAGTCCGAAATAATCATACGAACCTGTTGGCACCTTCATATTCTGATTCCCAGGTCGTTTACTCCAAATCCCAGTCTTAGTCGATTCTCAATTTTAGGCTTCTGAAATGAAAACTTTCCTTTCAATTTAACTCTGAACTTCCTGAATTTCAACTACGACCATACACACAAGTCATAATACCTGAAATGAAATTGTTCATGACTTCCAACCGCTGAACGACGCGCTAGAGCTCAAAACGATCAGTCGGGTCGTTACATTCTCCCTCACTTAAACAGACGTTCGTCCTCAAACGTGCCAAGAACTTCTCCTGAGTTATCTAAAATCACTGTTTAACACCTCGTGCACCTGCCCGTGCTGCCACAACCCAGTTGGGCACATAAGCATGATCAAATCTGAAGATATCCTCCTTTATCCATACAATAAGCTCTGAACTCAGTTCTAACACCGGAAATTCTCTGTCATGCATGTTTCTAATATATGAACACCGTATCAACTACCACACGAGGCATCAGAACACAACTGCGTACCTTTGTTGAATCAGCACCATACACAACATAATTAATCATCTAGCCACAATGACGCTCCCTGAACCTCAATAGCCAAAACTCTACGAATTTGATGCTCTCAATGCACCTTATAAGATACATACATACATCCTGCTATAATGTCGGCGATACCACCACAACGGAGGAGATGTGTAGAAATTCCTAACCAACTACAGAGTTAACCGAATATTGAAATCTTTTCTCTAGACTTAGATCATCATCTCATAACAAACCAAATAATGGTGATTGTCATGTGGTATACTTCACATAATCTCATCGCACTTGATCCCTGATCCAATAATCTCATCTCACCCAGTATGAACTGTTCAAAAAACCAATCACCCCAGACATGACCAACAGTCACACACGATGCCACAATGTGCCAATAGGCCACATCTCGAACATGATACATAAGAATATGACTCAGGAAGGGACTACTCAACTCACGCAACTAATATGAACTTTTCTCAGAAAAATAGGAAGTAAAACACAAGAAAAAAATAATAATTATAGGAGCCCTACTCAGCATCACACTGTTGCGGCGTGAAACCCGATCCAAATAACCAACCCATGACGGCGTACCACCCAATCCCATTGTAAGATTTACATGAGGAAATATTCACGGAGCTGAATTGATCACTATTACAAATTACTGAATATCGGTCACAAGCACGCTAAGTGCATAATGCCATTCTGGGGAGACTGATAGAGCCATATGCTACAAACTCAAGAACAACTAAGGTGCGATATATAATCTGAATATCAAGATCCATCCTGCTCACATAACCTCATCACCACGCGAAATCTCAACACATAAGGAATTATCAAGTCATTTCACAACTCACACGGCATAACCATAATATCACATGAATTTGAAGAAGACGGAACAACATATGATATTCCAACACCCCTTCTCTGCGGAGCGCTATACTAAAATGAACACATCTGACTCGCATGAAGCCCACAATCTTGTTTAAATCCATCAACACACTTCAATACAATTCCGCTCACGCTGCACTGGGCTGATAGCCTTACCCAGGTCTATAATAACCCACTTCTTCTCATAATACGCAAGAACAACCATCATAGACGGGACAACCACCTCGCAAATCTGCAATAAGGTTGTACTGAACACCTTCCAGGCATGAATTTTCAACAAGCAATACTACATTTCCTCATACCCAGTCTGAATCTTCGATCCATTAAGTGACTACATGTCATACTTATACAATCTTCCCGTGGTCACGCTCCCACGACCTACCACGAGGTAACAAGTCTGCCCATCCATACCACTGACCACACTAATACTGCAAAACACATCAAGAACCCATGACCAGGATACAAAGCCTCTTTCACCGAACATCGATCTGAGGTGACATTGAAGATAACACCAGCTTGTTCTGAACTTTCAAATTCCTCTTTTATTTGCTCGTCCGAGCTCATGCAATCCTTTTTAATATCGAACTGCAATCTCGATTCTTACTCCCAGTTACATATTGTTTACTGCACCTAACATGCCAATATGAGATTGCGCAATAATTTCATCATAACTCTTGAACCACTAATAGGGGGAATACCTCATCATATAGAAATCGTTTGCTTACCCCAATTCATGAGAACCATAACAACACACAAGTGAATTCTCACAATCACAATACATGAAAATCCTTAAGTGGTGGTCTGAACCACCATAAACCTTCCAGGATCCGCCTACACCTGACAGTCCATAGCACTTGAATGCTTCCAGATGAATCTATTACGACGGCCGACAAGCACCACACATATCTGCACAAACCATACACACACTCAATCACACCAAAGGAACTGATCACTGTCGTACATGTGCCATTTCAACCATGGCTAGCCAATCTATCTTCTTTTAATCATCTTTAATTGCCTCAGAGATAATAGTAACTTCCTTCAACTCATAGCAAACTCAACCCTCACTCATCCCGAGTGACCTTGATTCACGAGACCATGCTGCCTAAATCACGCAACCCGTCTCATACCCTCCTAGTAAACTTCCTACAACTCGTATTTTATTCCTCTCACTCCTCCAATACTTTCATGCATGCTGAACACAACATGGAACACTCCAACCATTTTCCCCCTCTCCGGACTTACGCTGCCAAAGCTCAATTCCTAATCATATTGCTGCCTTTAACCCTTAAATATCGCGTTCTCTAACTTTCGAATTTACTAGGACCGCTGCTGAGAGTCACCCACTCTGACTGGCCCCGAATACAATCAACTCCAAGGCTCTTCTAGCACATGAACATGCTCTCAATGAAGCACGTGACTGCGCCACTACCCTTACGACATGCTTATGCATTTAGCATCAATTCTGAATCTTTCAAAGCCTAACCCTGGTCCAACAGGGCCAACTTTAGCACACATTTATAAATTCACATGCACAATTACATTTTACTCCTTTCCCTTAGCTGTAATAACCTGCCAATACGCCGATAATCCGCAACCCCATGAGAACACAACCCTACAACCCAACTGCAAGTGATTGGACTCCCCCACTTAGCCCGAAGATACATCATTGCACCACTCTAGACCCTGCTGAGATCCTTTCTCCTTTGTCAACATAATCTTGCTAAACGGATCCGTCAAATTTTTCATAATTCTCCTGTAGGCACTTCCTAAACACTCAATTTCTCTAGCATCATTCACATATTCGCCCTCCTACCGAATAGCCACTAGGATTCCTTGCATAAACTTGCCAACCACACAACCGCTAACCTACTCACAAGAGATAACCCACCTGTGGGAATCACCAACTGACACCTTCCAACGACGCTAAAATGCACACTCTCTACAACATCAATACCCCATCCTATCCCTGCTCTCATTCACCAACCTTACTAGTTTGTCCGCTCCTCATGGACATCTACTAAAATGCGCTACATCTTTAAATTTTCCGCCTAATAGCATCCTTCTTTGTCCCTAACAACTCCTTTCTGTTGTATCCAACCTTCCGCCGAATAACAAACATTTTAGTTTAAGCTCGTGGACCTAATCCCTGTCCACTAAAATTCTCAAATCACTCCAACTCCTCTTCAAGGTAGGCAATCGTCTTACCACTCAACTCATAGGCTACACTGCCACTCTCCCACTTAGTTGAACTCATTCCTTTCAGCAACTACCCGACTTCCGTCTCTGATGCCTGGCATCTAGAGATTTAGCTGCCCCCTGACACTTCTCACATGTCTCCCTTCATCGCATGCTTCTAAATTGCGGCCTCAATTCAATATCATTCTATGTAGCTCTTGAACCAACAGATAACCACGACTTCAAACTCTCCGAAGATCATCTTTCTCGAGCTGCCTTCATTAGAAGTAACTATTCAATTCTGAACCACTACACACCACGATCTCTGACAACCGCTTCTTCAACACTGCTTCACAACCCTCTAACCCAAAGAAACCAAAGAGCTATAACACCGACGAACTTAACACATTGTTTTCGATCAAACAACGATACCACAACACAGGTTAATACTCCACCTTGCTCGATAACACCAAGTCTTACTACCTTACCAATACGAACTGGATCGTTCATAGTCCAAATAACTTTCCTCTGCCGGATCTAAAATACTGAAATCTCAAAATCACACTCTGAGAAGACCTCCCTTCAAGCCATTCATCACCTCCAACCTACGAGCAAGCATTCTATCATCATATCAACATCGCGCGACAACCAACCGTAAGCACCTTAACAGCCTGAGCATAACCTCAAAGTCCTCAGAACCACAGCTACCGGCTGAAACAACATATTACTCTTCCGCAAGGCAACGACAATAGCCTCAATCAACTTTGCTGGGAGAAACATCCCGCACCACATCCATAGTATCATTTAAATTCCTCAAATTTGTGATTCATAGCAACTGCTTCGCGATGCGTAAGATTAAGTAGGAAGAAACATAGGCATGAGCCTTAAGGGAAACAAATTGCACGATGAGGAATCAAGAAGGGAAATACTCCTAACAACCTTGTAGCCTCTCGAAGATAAGTACAGACGTCTCCGTAATGATCTGCAAGACTCTACTAGACTTGCTCATGACTCGTGAGACCTAAGGGAGCCTAGCGCTCTGATACCATGTTGTCACGACCCAAAAACCCTAAGGTCGTGATGGCGCCGGACACCACTTTCAGGCAAGCCAATCATTAATTTAATTTAGAATAAATTCCTGTTTTACATTTTCGAAATCGTTACCTTTCACTTTAATACATAATAACTAGATGAAATCCATTAATTAAAAACAACAGTCTATTTTCCCTTTTAACAAAATACATCCCAAATACGTCGCAGAACCCGGTGTCACACGTACATGAGAAATTTCTAAGAATTTTAGAAAATGCTACAAAGCTTGTCCGAAATACTGTTGAACAAGGAAAATTTAGATAAAATGAATACAATACATAGAGGAAGACTCTGCCTGCTGCGGATCGCCTCCGGATGATACAGTTCGCCTAAGTCTCCAAACCAGCCTCATCGCTATGAAAGTACCTGTGCAACAAAATGCACAGCAAGTGTAGCATAAGTACAAAAACAACGTGTAGTCAGTAAGTATCCCGCCTAACCTCAGAGAGGTAGTGACGAGGGGTCGACTTGACATTCACTAGGGTTCAACAATATAATTTAACAATATATGACAACAGCAAAAGGCATACGAGGGTAATAAAATCAGTGAACTTTAAAAGTACTGCAATGCAATAAACACTGGAAGTAAATAAATTATTTCTACTTCATTTTCCCCCAAATATCTGTCAAGCCATTATCCATGAAGTCATTTAACAATTTACACCCTTAAGACAATTTAAAAATTCACGTCACAAGTGGTATATCATATGTAAATATATCTGAGTAGGAAATGTTGAGGGTCGTTCAGCCCGAACCAACAATAAAATTAAACTCTGCACTGCCAAGGGTCGAACGGCCCGAACCATAAGTGCACCTTTGCCAGAAAATAATCATATCTATGCACTGCCGAGGATCGAACTGCCCGAACCATAAGTGCATCTTTCAATCCCGCCGTGGCGTACAACCCGCTCCCATGAGTGTGGGGGAAATAACACTCCGCTAGCGGAATGTAAATTGCGAAGCGGTCACATGTACATACAACATCTTCTTAAATTACTTTCAATAAAAATTTCTTTAAATTACTAATTTGTATGATCTCAGGGAAACCAAAGTTTCATATAATCATAAATTCATAAAGCATATAATCCATTTCTAGAAAGAACGCAAGGCATGATGTGGGTCCTAGACTACTCGGGCATGGCATAACAGTAGCTACGCACGGACTCTCGTCACCTCATGCGTACGTAGCCCCCGCAAACAATAGCATATATTCATTTAGTTCTCCTATGGGGACAATTCCCCCTCACAAAGTTAGAAAGGAGACTTACCTCGCTCCGAAATTCCATAACTGGCTCCCAAGCCCTTCCGACGACTCCAATAGATGCACAACGCCCCAAAAGTACCAAATAACGGGCAAAGCAATGAAATTTCACTCTAATACTTGTAACAAACTCAAATTATATAATTTCCCCAACTCCGCTCAATGAATTGACCAAAATGCCCTCGGGCCCACATGCCCGGATTCTGAAATTCCTCGAAGATAAACTCTACCCATAGCTTTAATAGTTCAAATATACAATTTACTCAAATATTAATGCTAAATTCGGGGGCAAAATCCAAATTAGCAAATTTCTAGGTTTACTTTAATTTCCTTATTTTTCCCAAAATTTTCATGTTCAAATCCATGAAATAACCTTGTATTTTACTTGGAAATAAGTAGAAACAACTACTTGTGATCCTTGACGAAATCCCCTCCTTGAACCTCCTCAAAATCGCCCATACCAAATGAAAATAGGAGAGAAATTACAAAACTTTTGTTTTAAAAACATTCTGCCCATACTTTTTTCCCGCACCTGCGGTCTCCTGCTCGCACCTGCACTTCCGCAGGTGCGCCCAAACTCTCGCACCTGCGGCCTCCTCAGCTCCAGAACAAAACTCGCACATGCGGCTCCGCACCTACAGCCAAAGCCTCGCAGGTGCGATCACAGCAGATGACAGCAACTTCAGCTCTTCTTCAAACTCCAAATTTGATCCGTTAACCACCCGGAATCCACCTGAGGCCCCCGGGACCCCGTCAAATTACACCAACCTGTCCCAAAACATAATACGGACTTTCTCGAGCCCTCAAATTACATCAATCAACATCAAAATGACGAATCGCTCTCCAATCCAATCTTTAAGAACTTAGGATCTTCAAACTTCTACCTCTAGGTCCGAAACCTATCAAATCACGTCCGATTGACCCCAAATTTTTCACACAAGTCATATTCGACATTACGGACCTGTTCCAACTTTCGGAATCGCATTCTAACCCCGATATCAAAATTTCCACCTCTGGTCGGATTCTTCAAAAACCTTCAAATTTCTATCTTTAGCCAAATGACTTCAAAATAACCTACGGACATCCGAATTCACTTGCGATCGCGCTCCCAATTCCAGAATCACCGTACGAAGCTATTCCCATACTCGGAATCCCAAACGGACATCAATATCTCTGAAATGCGCTACAAGCCAAATTTAGGAAATTCCTTCGAAAATGTTGACTTCCACAATATACGCTGAAATGCTACCAGGATATCCAAAACCCGATCCGAGCATACACCCAAGTCCAAAATAATCATACGAACCTGCTGCCACCTTTAGATCCTGATTCTGAGGTCGTTTTATCCAAATCCCAGTCTTAGTCATTTCTTCCAATTTTAGGCTTCTGAAAATGAAAACCTTCATTTCAATTTAACTCCGAACTTCCTGAATTTCAAACCATACGCAGAAGTTATAATACCTTAAATGAATCTGTTCGTGACTTCCAACCGCTGAACGACACACTAGAGCTCAAAATGACCGGTCGGGTCGTTACACTTATGTGGGATTGATTAGAGGTTTCAAGCTGAAATATCGTCACTCGTAGAACCTATGAACTTAGAGCTCTGAAACTAACTTTTCACAACCCGAAAACCCATTGCATGCATCGTGATGGCACCTAGCCTCTAAGACTAGGTAAGCCTATTACTAACAAAGATAAAGGCAGTTTTAACAGTGATAATTTGAAACGTAGTTTAATATAAATGCCATACAAAGTCACAAACTCTAGTTAGGTACATGAAAAGATCTCAAGGATCGAAATACAATACTGTTCAAATGACAACTGACAATAAAATGTAAGGAAAGGACTCCAAGGGACTACGATGACCAAGAAGCTCTACCTTGAATCCTTGGGATCAACAAACTAACTCCACTCGAGTCTGATATCTCCAATACCTGGCTCTGCAAAAAATGTGCAGCAGTGTAGTATGAGTACACCATAGTTGATACCCAGTAAGTATCAAGACTAACTTCGGTGTAGTACTGACGAGGTACAAGTGAAGACACTCACTAGCCAAAATAATTTGTGCAATATAGAAGTATAAAGTTAATAATGGAAAGCAGAAATCGGTAAATGGCAATAAAATCAACATGTGATATAAGCAGCAAAGCAATAAGGTCACAATGATGTATCATTGAAACCAATTAAGGAACGCAAAAGGGAAACGAATTAATCAAGTTATTCTAACACAAGCTTCAAAACGAAATCACTCTGTGATATCTCATCTCATAGTAACAAGTAAGGAGGCACTTAGCCCACCATCTTATACTCACGGCACTTTGTGGTCATATCTCAAATCACAACCGAGCGGACAACTCACGTGCCGATATCTCAATCCGCCCGGCATGATCACATGATCACATTCACAATCCGTTTGGCGTGGTCACAAGCTCACAATCAAAATCTGCATGATAGGCTCACAATATCACAATATGCCTGGCATAGTCACAGTTCAAAATCACAATCCGCCCAGCATAGTCACAGGGTCAATAACTACATGAAAAATGATAATACAAGAACACATGGGAAAGATAAATAAATGTCAAGTTTCATATTCCTGAGCTAGTACAAATGGCATGCTACGGTGTATGCTTATGCGAGTGCACTACTACAACCCAAGTCAACAACTAATATCAAAGATATCGAGTAGCTCATCGAAGAAACAACAAAGTCATGTAAGGTGTATGACAAACACAAGGAAAAACACACCATCACACGAAATTCACCAACACAATGTCCCCATTCCTTCACTCAGCATCCCTGACATTGCCACTTTTATCTCTCTGATAGCCACCTGTCTCACTCAATATCATTAGCCACATGTATCACTTCGATAGCCCCCCGTATCACTCCGTATAATATCCACACTTATCGCAATGCCTGGACAATAGCACATTAGTCACACGTATCACTCTGATAGCCACGCGTATCACTCCGTATAATAGCCAAACCTATTGCTCCGCTCGGACAATAACACAATAACCACCCATATCACTTTGTACATTCAACAACAGTGTATAGCACCCTTATTCCCCGCATAACAACAACCAAACCACGCAATAATTCACATTTTCTAATATCGCAACAACACGACCTATCAACTCGTATCACAATTTCCCATAGGCCACAACCTTTCCAAAGATCCAACAATAATAACATTTCATAACAAATAGCCTGCGGCTCAACACAATGTGTATAGAATCTCAATAACGACAAAATAAACCGGAAAATAACTCAATAATGAACAACACCCCCTTTAGAGACAACTTAAATTAAAATAGATTAATAACCTTTGATAACCTCAATTCCAACGAATTGCACTCGATAGTGAAAGTATTTCTATGAAATGGAAACTTTGAATTCTAGTGTATGAATAGGCTAACAGATGAAATAGATGGCACGAACTAGTAATGCATCTAAATACATGAGAATAATCCGGCAATAAAAGGATATTATGTAACAATAATTTCAACTCAGAGTAACTCCGCAATAAAAGAAATCACATAATGATAAAAGTGATAACAACTTCACATAAATCATATAAGAGCAAACTCGACAAATAAAGAATGTGACATTTAACATCAGCTTCAAATAAAGCATGTGATAGTATACATGACGAATGAAAGATATAACATGTGCTAACAAGTTCCAAATAAGTGCATGAAAGAAGCTAATGAGTTTAAGCTGGTCACTTTCCACATATAAGTTTGAGTAGATACTCGTCGCCTCGCGTACACGGCTTTCACATGACACAATAAGCACAAATGACTCATATCCTAAGGGGTAATTTCCCACACAAAGTTAGGCGAAATACTTACCTCAAAGAAGTTAAATCGATACTCTAAAATGACCTTCTCTTGTAAAATAACCTCTGGAAGGCTTAAATCTAGCCAAAATAACTCAATATCATAAATAAAAACCATAGGAAACAATTCGGATAATAAAGCTTCGATCTTTAGTGAAAACAAAAAAGTCAACCCAAAAGTCAACCCCCACCTCAAAACCCGACAAAATATATGAAATGTGAACACCCATTCCGATACACGTCCAACCATCCAAAAATTATCCAATTCCGACATCAAATCGGCCTTCAAAACCTCATTTTGTATTTTTGAAAGTTTATACTAAAATTTTCATTTTCTCCCATTCAAATGACTAATTTAATGTTAAAACCAAAGATGGAATCGCAAAATATATTCAAATCCAAATAAAGAACACTTACCCCAATCCAAAGTGTGAAAATCCCCTTCAAAATCGCCCAAATCCGAGATCTATAGCTCAAAATATGATAAAATGACCAAGACCTAGAGTACTTTAAACACTGCCCTAGAGGTACCCTTCATGATCGCGGTCACCAACCTCACGATCCCAGTTCAAAAATATTCCAGCATATTATTTACCCTTTGCAATCGCTGACATTTCCCTGCTATCACTATGAACAAATTCCCATTACCCTTCCCAAACTCTTCTTAGAAGGTCTGTAGTGTAATGGCTATAACTTTTCTACAAAACTCTACAATCAAAATGGTTTATTTCTGAAAAATAGATTTATAGGGATACAACATTCATTTTTGGATTCCTTAAAGATTGCAAGATATAAGCTTTCAAAGTCGGGTAAGTGACAACAGAATTTCCTCTACGTGATCGCTAAAAGGATTCCGCGATCGCGATTCACAGTTCCCAAACAGCAAATTTGCTCTTCGCAAATGCGATCCAAAGTCCGCGATCTGGATGCATACCCCAGTGGCCAAAAATTAGCAATTTAAAATGGCCTATAAATGGTCTGAAATCACCCTGAAACTCACCTTGAGCACCTCGGGACCCCGTCCGAACATACCAATGAGTTCTGTAACATAACACGGACCTGCTCAAGTCCTCAAATCACATTAAATAACATCAAAAGTACGAATCACACCTCAAATCGAACTTAATGAACATATGAATCTTCAACTTCTACAACTCGAGTCGAATCATATCAAATCAACCTGGAATAACCTCAAATTTTTCATGCAAGTATCAAATGACATAAATGAGCTATTACAACCTTTGACATCGCAATCCAAGCCCGATATTCACATAGTCAACTCCTGATCAAACCTGTCAACCTTCCAAATCTATAACTTTTTAATTTTTGCCAAAATTTATCAAATCAACCTACAGATCTCAAAATTTAAATCCGGGCATACGCCTAAGTCCAAAGTCACCATACAACGCTATTGGAATTATCAAAATACCATTCCGGGTCATCTACACAAAAGTCAAACTCCGATCAACTCTTAACGCTTAAGCTTCTAAGACAATAATCATCCTTCCAAATCAACCAAGAATCATCTGAAAACTGAACTCGGCCGCACAGGAAAGTCATAATACATAACACGAAGCTACTCGAGACCTTATGCCACTGAAAAGGATGCTAAAAATGACCAGTCGGGTAGTTACATTCTCCCCCTCTTAAACAAATGATTGTCCTCGAACGTGCCAAGAACCATTCCGTAGACATCAAATCAAAAAATGTACTCACAATACATACACTCGTAGGTGATCCCATGTCACCCCATTCCACATAGGCCTGATAACACCATCTCAACTGAAAATTATTCCTTCCACCCAAACCAATAAGCCTTAGAACCAAATGTTTTACCATTCGAATCTCCCCGAAGACCCGATTCCCGCATAAACACATTGTATCAACCTCAACCATCAATCACAGATCATGCATACACCCACAAGGTACAACCACCCGATGTAATACATCGCCCATATGCCCATGACAACATCTCTGACAACCATAGCTGCCCATAATCAAATCCAGCACAGGAAATTAACCTCATACCAGCTAGAACCATGTTCCAAACCCTCACCACATTGAAAACGATGCAAGAAACACGAAGATCCCATAACCATTCACTTAAATCAACAAGTCACTTCTAACGCCACTTGGGCTCATACCTTGTAAGCTAAAACCCAATAAGCACAACACGAATATGACCAAATATGCAAAGAGAAACACATGAGAGAATAAAAAAAACAAAGACCAAAAGGCACAACTCCCTATCAGTACCATACTGCAAAGAAATCCCACAAGGGAGAATCAAAATATATGAACTAATCACAAGGATATCATCCTAATATAACTCCACCATGTCACGCAGCCCAGTCCAAACATATCTAACTGCATGACAAGGTGAGGATCTCTTCCTCAGCTCTGAATTACAAGTAGAATACACATCATACCAACCGAAACCTTACACTAATTCAATTTTGCAAAACAAAATCACAACACATAACAAACTCCCAACATTGGTAGAGCATCTAAATCATAAATCGTAACCAAACCATCTAGAAATCAAATCAAAACCTAATGTAATGAGTAACAAAAGGTCACTTCTAGTCTCATAGCCCTCAATAGTGAAGAAAACAAAATGATAGGCACACGTTACCGCTATAGAATCTCCCAACAAGGGTAAACACATAAGCAAAGTACAAAATAACTAAACTCACCCATATGTAAAGAAAGATAAGAGGACTCACCACGATAAGCAGAACCAAATCAAAATATGAATGATGCCCCTCTATAACAATCGAAACCATACATGTAATGACACCATCTGGTGTAGAAGCTTCGGCCCTGCCATGGAAAGTATATCAACGGGCCAGGACTCCCCCTCTAGAGCACCCTCTTCCCGTCGTTCCTCCACCCCTAACTGGTTGTGCAGATGGAGTAGCAACTGGAATAGAGCCTGTAGCCTGAGTGCTCTGATGAAATTCGCCCCTCTCGAGTCTGGGAAATCTCTCATGGTGTGGCTAGTACCACCACACTCATAACAACTTCTCTGTGGGCATAGCTGCTTGTACTGAGTCTGTGATAGCATAATTGGAATTACCGTTGTAGGAACCCCGTGTCGATGGTATACTAAAAGATGACTGTCTGACATGAGTATCTTGACTAATTGGAGCACCACGAGCAGTTTGAAGTGTGGACTAGACTGGCCGACTACCTGAGCCTCCGCCACGATGGGTCATAGCTAAAGAGTATAATCCAATTAACCCTCCAGAACCTTGAGACCTCTTGGTCTCCTTATCCTCCATCTACTCACCCCGAATACGCTCTAACATCTTGGCAATCTCCACCACCTGCAGAAATGGAGTATCAGTCTGCAACTCCTGAGTGATGCAAAATCTAAGATCATAACTGAGCCCCTCAATAAATATTCGGACTCACTCTCTGACCGTAGGAACCAAATTAGATGCTTGAAGAGATAACTCACTAACCCTGATGGCATACTCTGGCACCATCTAGTTCTTTGACGCAACTGCTCAAACTCTGTACGCCATGCATCCCGAAAGGTCTAAGGGACAAACTTCCTCAAGAACATCTCGGACAGCTTGCCCATCCTCCTCATAAACCTGCCCTCAGTGATATGATGCTCCCGACAGCTAAAATATAGTAAAATCAACTCTACAAACTTCCACAATCCCCATGGTATGGAGAATACAGAGACACTTCTCTAAATATCCTTGTGAAACCTTAGTAGTTGTGCCACTGAAAGTAGGTCGACTATACCTCTTAAACCTCTCAAGCCACCTCTGCTCCTCATTTGATGCTCTTGTCCTAACCTCAGGCTAAATCGGAATAACAGGTTGTACTAGCACCACACACGGAACCTGATCCATGCGAGTCCGATGCTCTGGAGTAAGGGCGGTTGGAGTATGAGCTCCTCCCCCAATCTGCAAAGTGGGTGGTGCAACGAAGATCAATCCCGCATGAGCCAATGTACCAAACATGCTCAGGACCGCGCTAAAGTCTCCTGAAGTCCGAGGGTAAAAAAGTCCGCCTCCGGTGCCTGTCCCATACCGGAGCTACTGGCGGCTCCTCAAACGCTGCTTTGACAGGTGCTCTAGCTGCGGAGCGTGCCCCTCCTCTGCCACTACCTCGACCCCAGCCTCTCGCGGCCCTAGCATGGTGCAAGGGTGTCTATTGACCTGATCCAATAGCGCGTGTCCTCACCATCTGTGAGAGAATAAAGATATAAAGGATCAAACATCAATTACAATAAATCAGCACGACAGGAATGAAAGAAGTGGAATTTCTCCTAATAGTTTTGTAGCCCCTCGAAGATAAGTACAGATGTCTTCGTACCGATCCGCAAAGGTATACTAAACTCGCTCGTCACTCGTAGAACCTATGAACTTAAAGATCTGAAACCAACTTGTCACGACCCAAAACTCATCGCATGCATCGTGGCATCACCTAGTCTCTAAGTCTAGGTAAGCCGATTACTAACAAAGATAAAAATAGTTTTAACAGTGATCATTTGAAAAATAGTTTAATATAAATGCCATACAAAGTCACGAACTCTAGTAAAGTACATAGAATGATCTCAAGGATCAAAATACAATACTTTTCAAATGACAAATAACAAGGAAAGGACTCTAAGGTATTGCAATGACATCAGCTCTGCCTTGAATCTTCGTGATCAACAAGCTAACTCCGCCTGAGTCTGATATCCCCAATACCTGGCTCTGCACAAAAATGTGCAGAAATGTAGTATGAGTACCAAGACTAACCTCGATGGAGTAGTTATCATATACAAGTGAAGACACTCACTAGACAAAATAACCTATGCAATATATAAGTATACATCTAATAATGGAAAGCAGAAATCAGCAAATGGAAACGAACTCAACATCTGAATAAACAGTAAAGCAATAAGATCAGTGTGATGTATCATTGAAAATAATTAAGAAACGCAAAAGGGCAACGAATTAATCAAGTCGTTCTAACACAAACCTCACAATGAAATAACTCTGTGATACCTCATCTCATAGTCACAAGTCTCAGGTCTCATCCCACAATCTTTTACTCACGGCACCTTGTGGCCATATCTCAAATCACAACCACACGGACATCTCATGTGTCAATATCTCAATCCTCCAGGCACGATCACAGGCTCATTCACAATCCGCCCGACGTGGTCACAGGCTCATAATTCGCCCGACATGATCATATGCTCGCAATTACAATCAACTCGGCATGGTCACTAGCTCACAATCACAATGCACCCGGCATGGTCGTAGGCTGAATAGTAACATGAAACAGATAATACAAGAAGGCATGGTCATGATTAATAAATGTAAAGTTTCATACTTCTGAGTTTGTATAAGTGGCATGCTACAGTGTACGCTTGTGCGAGTGTACTACTCCAGCCCAAGTCAACGAGTAATATCAAATACATCAAGTAGCTCATTGAAGCAACAACCAGGTCATGTAAGGTGTATCAAAAATATAAGGAAAAACACACCATCTCATGAAATTCACCAACACAATGTCCCCAAGCCATCACACACCATACCTGATATTGCCACCCTTATCTCTCTGATAGCCAGCTGTATCACTCCTCCCTGACAATATCATCGTCACATGTATTATTCTGATAGCCACATGTATCACTCCATATAATATAACCTTATCTCTCCACTAAGACAATAACACAATAGCAACCTGTATCACTCTGTACATTCAACAACAGTGAGATACCACTCTTATGCCATGCATAACAACAACCAAACCACACAATAATTTGCATGTGCTAACATCACAACAACACGACATATCAAGTGGTATCACAACTGCCCATAGACAACAACATTTCCAAAGATCGAACAATATTAATATTTTCACAACAAATAGCCCACAACTCAATACAATGTGTATAGAATCTCAATAACAATAAAATTAATGGGAAAAGTAAATCAATAAGGAACAACACCCACCTTAAACACAACTTCTATTAAAATAGATTAATGAACATCAATAACCTCAATTCCAATTAATTGTTTAAGGATAAACTCAATAGTGAAAGTATTTCTATGAAATGACAACTTCGGATTCTAGTGTATGAATAGGCTAACAAATGAAATAGATGGAATGAACTAGTGTAACGACCCGGTCAGTCATTTTGAGAGTTAGCACCTCGATCCCCTAATAACTATTTTCCCCATGTTTATATATGCTTATGGGACTTGTCGGAGTGGTTAGTTGTGGATTCCGGAGAGTTTTGGGACACATAGTCCCTAAATATGAGTTTAAGCCTAAGAAATCGGACCGTAATTGAAACTGTGTGAAGACGGATCCGTAATGGAAATTCATCGACTTTGTTAGCTCCGTTGACTGATTGTGGGTTTAGGAGAATTTCCGGAATGTTTTTTTGAGGTCTATGGTAATTTTAGGCTTGAATGGGCGAAAGGTAGAATTTCGGTGATTTTGACCGATAGGTGATATTTTGATATCGAGCTCGGAATGGAATTCCGAAAGTGGATGTAGGTTCGTAGTGTCAATTATGACCTGTGTGTAAAATTTGAGGTCATTCGGATGAGTTTTGACGTGTTTCGGCATCGGTTATAGTTCGTGATTTTGGTGTTATGCGATGTGTTTTGAAGACTCGACTAAGTTCGGATGAGGTATTACGACTGGTTGGTAGGTTTGGTTGAGGTCCTCGGGGCCTCGGGTGTTTTGTGGATGCTCAACGGGAAGATTTTTGAGTTAAGCATCAGCTGAAGTTTTGCTGGTTCTGGTGTTTTGCACTTGCTGAAGGGGAGCCACAGGAGCGGACATGCAGATGCGATGATGGATCAGCAGGTGCGGTTTTGGCTTAAGCGGCTGGGCTCGCAGATGCGGCCCCAGCCCAATTAATGAGTTTTTGCACCTGCGATGTCTTTTCTGCAGGTGCAGGATCGGAGGTGTGGCCCTTATGACCGCAAAAGTAGAATCGCTGGGAAGATTATACCAATTTCGAGGGTTTGAAATTCATAACTTCTAAATATGATTTGGAACTCGGGAATAGGCGATTTTGAGTGGGTTTTGAAGAGGAGATTCATAGGTAACGATTCCTAATCCTATTTCACTTATATATCATTATTCTATAACAATTTCTTCAATCTAATCAAGGAATTTGAGGAAAAATTAGAAAAATGGAAGGAAAGTTCCCCAAGTAAAAATCCGAGAATTTAATAGGATTTTGACGTTGGATTTTGATGATTCTTGTTCGAGTGTGTTCATGAGTGAATGGGTGTTCTAAATTTGTGACTTTCACTTGATTCCGAGGCCCGAGGGATTTTATGGGTAATTTTCCTAATTTTGCATAATAGCTTCGAATTAATTAGTTAGATTAATTTCTTAAAGTGATATTTACATTATGCAATTGAATTGAATAGATTTGTGCCATTCGGAGTCGGGTACTCGTGGAAAGAACGTGGTTTCGAATTGAGTTGAGCAGTCGTGGTAAGTCGGTTGCCTAACTCTATGTTGGGGACTTCTCCTTAGGTCATTTTGACATTTATTGCTATGTGGGTGCCGTGTACGTGAGGTGAAGAGTACGTACACGGGCCATTTGTTGTTAAAATTCCACGTTTTACTTCACATATTATAAATCTTTTACTTCGACTTCACTGCTTAATGTGCTAATTGTTAGCTTAGATTAGGAACAACATACCTACTTGTTTTATATCAAATTGTCTATTTGTTATTCTGTGTGCCATGTTTATCTAGTTTATTCTTTCCTTTACCTGTGATTTGCTGAACTGTTCTTAATTAATGCCTAATTCGATGTTCATTCACGTAGAATATTTAAATCGGGGACTACGGACGTATTCTAGGAGATCCCCCATGTACCGCATATTTAAATTGGGGACTACGGACGTATTCTAGGAGATCCCCCCTGTACTGCATATTTAAATTGGGGACAACAAATTTATTCTTGGAGATCCCCCATGTACTGCATATTTAAATTTGGGACTATGGACGTATTCTGGGAGATCCCCCTATACTGCATATTTATTTTGGAACTACAAGACGGTATCCCGAGAGTCTCAGCATTGTGATTCGTTGTGCTGACCCGAGGTCTCTCTCTCTTTTTCTTTACTTTTATGTTCTGAATTATGTTTTTTATAAACTGTTCACGGTAGAAATTATTTATTTTCTCCACTGTCTTAACCTTATTATTTAGAAATCTAGTAGAGACTTAACCTGACCTCGTTACTACTTAACTTGGGTTAGGCTTGGAACTTACTGGGTACCAAATGTGGTGTACTCGTGCCCTTTCCTGCACATGTTTTTCGTGTGCAGGTCTAGGTACGAGTTCTTAACCGCGTGGCTAGAGGTCGTTGCAGCAGTTTTTGGGAGACCGTAAGGTATTTCTGCCGCGTCCGCAGATTCTTCCGAGTCACCTTCCATTCTGGTCTATATAGAAATTTTCTATGTATTTTCTTTCCAGTTGTTTAGAGCTACTATAGTATAGAATCTTGTGACGATATTGTGGCATTCCGTGTTTTGGGATTTATACTTGTACATGCCGAGCGGCGATGTTATGCCTACTTAGATTTTCTTTTCATGTCTTTACTTTTATTTCTTTTAATTAAGGTTAACTGCAATTTAGGCTTACCTAGTCGTAGAGACTAGGTGCCTTCACCATACCTTTCGGAGGGTAAATCGGGTCGTGACAAGTTGGTATCAGAGCGTCTAGGTTCATAGGAGTCCCAAGTCACAAGCCGGTTTATTAGAGTCTCACGGATCGGTACTGAGACGTATGTATCTATCTTTTGGAGGCTATGTAACTGTTAAGAACAATCACATTCTCTAGAATTCCTTGTCTTTTTAGTTATTGACATCAAAATTCTAAAACTCTATTCTACTCTTTCTAAGAGATGGTGAGGACTCGTACCGGACGGACCGATGATCAGGGACCTGAGCCCCCAGCCAGAGCCGCCATAGGTAGGGGCATGGGTAGAGGATGAGCACGCGGTGCAGCTCGAGCACTAGTGAGAGCAGCGACAGAGGAGCCACCAGCAGCTCTAGTTGGAGGGCCGGCACAGGATGTCCCTATTATTGCTCCAGCCCTCCAGGAGACTTTGGCTCCATTCATGAGCTTTTTCAGCACTCTGACTCAGGCGGGACTACTCCTAATATCTCCAGCCACATCTTAGGTCGGGGGAGGGGCACATACTCCCGAAGCCCGTACTCCTGAGTATAGGGTTCAGGTTGAGCAGGCCCCAGAGTATATTCCTATGCCCCCAGCGGCTCCGGTGCAGCATGATGCTAGGGTAGCTGCTTCTGAGGTAGAGTAACTCATACTTGAGAGGTACAAGAAGTACCACCCACCTATTTTCAGCGGACTAGCTTCATATGACGCTCTAGGTTTTCTTGAGGAGTGTCATCGTATTCTCCGCACTATGGGAATTCTAGAGACGAGTGGGGTTTCTTTCACCGCTTTCCAGTTGAGGGGAGCGCCTTATTATTTGTGGCGTGCCTATGAGCTGAGTAGTCTGGATGAGGCAGCTTCACTCACTTGGACTCATTCCTCGGAGATATTTTTGCGTGAGTATGTTCGCCAAAGCCTCAGGGATGCTTGGCGTGCAGAGTTCGAGTAGTTACGCCAGGGTACTATGACCGTGTCAGAGTATGCAGTCTGTTTCAGTGACTTGGCTCGTCATGCACCGGCCTTAGTTGGCTTGATCAGAGATAGAGTTCAACGCTTCATTGAGGGACTGCACCCCGGTATTCGGACTAGTATGGCCAAAGAAATAGAGATGGATATCAATTACCAGCAGGCAGTGAGTATTGCCCAGAGGATAGAGAGCATGTTTGCTCGGGATAGAGAGGAGAGGGAGGCCAAGAGGTCTCGAGAGACTGGTCATTATTTGGGAGCTCGTGTAGTAGTAGCACGCTATAGTAGAAGATTTGTGAGTCGCCCAAGTCATTCGTCTCTTCCATCAGCCAGTGGTATCCCAGCTCCTCCTAGACCTCATGAACCTTATTATGCACCACCAGTATCTCGTAGGACTCTTGCTCGAGGTATTATTACCGGCCAGCCCAGCAGGCCAGTTCAGAGTAAGTCTCAGCCGCAGTATCCTTAGAGGGGTTGTTTTGATGTGGTGACACTCGTCACATGATTAGAGATTGCCCCGGAGCTAGGAGGGGTGCATCATATCAGACTTATCATCCTCCAAGTGCTCCACCGGGTCCTCCGGCTATTCTTCCAGCCCCAGCTGCTACACCACCTGCTCAGACAACTCGAGATGGAGGTTGGGGAGGTCGAGGTCGCCCTAAAGGGGGAGTCTAGGCCAAGTACTATACTCTTCCAGCCCGTTCAGAGGTCGTCGCTTCAAATTCAGTCGTCAGAGGTATTGTCCTTGTCTGTCATAGGGATTTGTCAATATTATTTGATCCACGCTCTACGTATTCATATGTGTCTTCTTATTTTGCTTCATATCTAGGGATATCTCGGGATTCTTTGAGTTCCCCCGTATATGTTTCTAATCCCGTGGGAGATTCTCTTGTTGTAGATTGCGTATATCGGTCGTGTTTGATTGTTATCAGTGGTTTTGAGACCAGAGTTGATTTGTTATTACTCGGTATGGTAGATTTTGATGTCATATTGGGCATGGACTGGTTGTCACCCCATTATGCTATTCTTGATTGTCACGCTAAGACCGTGACGCTGGCTATGCCAGGTTTATCGAGATTAGAGTGGAGAGGTACCTTAGAATATACTCCTCGCAAAGTCATTTCTTTCATTAAGGCTCAGCGGATAGTTGAGAAGGGGTGTGATGCGTACTTGGCATATGTGAGAGATTTTAGTGTTGATACCCCTACAGTTGAGTCAGTTCCAGTTGTGCGGGACTTTCCTGATGTGTTTCCAGCTGATCTTTCGGGTATACCGCCCGATAGAGATATTGATTTTGGCATTGATTTGTTGTCGGGCACTCAGCCCATTTCCATTCCTCCCTATCACATGGCTCCTCCTGAGTTGAAGGAGTAGCTACAAGAGTTGTTTGATAAGGGTTTCATCAGGCCCAGTGTATCACCTTGGGGTGCTTCGGTATTATTTGTGAAGAAAAAGAATGGTTCTATGTGTATGTATATTGATTATCGGCAGTTGAACAAGGTTACAGTGAAGAACATATATCCTTTGCCTCGCACTGATGATTTATTTGACCAATTACAGGGTGCCAGGGTATTTTCCAAGATTGACTTGCGTTTTGGTTACCATTAGTTAAAGATTCGGGAGCCGAATATCCCGAAGACTGTCTTCAAGACCAGATATGGTCACTATGAGTTTCTGGTCATGTCATTTGGGCTGACCAATGCCCCCAACAGCCTTTATGCATTTGATGCACAGTGTGTTCCGGCCTTACCTTGATTCTTTTGTCATTGTGTTCATTGACGACATTCTGGTATACTCCCGATCTCGGGAGGATCATGAGCACCACTTGAGGACTGTGCTTCAGACTTTGAGGGAGAAGGAATTGTATGCAAAATTTTCTAAGTGTGAATTTTTGCTTGATTCAGTGGCATTCTTAGGCTATATGGTGTCTTGTGGTGGGATCAAGGTAGATCCGAAGAAAATGGAGGTGGTTCAGAGTTGGCCTAGACCGTCATCAGCTACTGAGATCCACAGTTTCCTTGGATTGGTAGGGTACTATCACCGCTTTGTAGAGGGATTTTGATCTATTGCAGCACCTATGACCAGACTGACCCAGAAGGGTGCCTCGTTCAGGTAGACTGGGGAGTGTGAGAAGAGCTTTCAGAAGCTCAAGACACCCCTGACCACAGCTCCAGTGTTGGTATTGCCTACAGGCTTAGGGTCCTATACAGTCTATTGTGATGCCTCGAGGATTAGCCTTGGAGCGATATTGATGCATGATGTTAGGGTGATTGCCTAAGCGTCCAGAAAGTTGAAGGTGCATGAGAAGAAATATCCAGTTCATGATCTCGAGTTGGCAGCGCCTATTCACACCCTGAAGATATGGCGTCATTGATTATACGGTGTTTCCTGTGAGATTTTCACGGATCACCGGAGTTTGCAGCACTTGTTCAAGCAGAAAGACCTCAATTTGCGCCGGCGTAGGTTGTTGGAGTTACTCAAGGACTATGACATCACTATATTATACCACTCGGGAAAGGCGAATGTGGTGGCCAACGCCTTGAGTCGCCAGGCGAAGAGTTTGGGGAGTTTTGCATATCTTCCGGCAGTTGAGAGGCCCTTAGCCTTAGATGTTCAGTCCTTAGCCAGTCAGTTTGTGATATTGAATCTTTCAGAGCCTTGCTGGGTTTTAGCTTGTGTTGTTGTTCGGTCTTCTCTTTATGACCGCATCAGAGAGCGCCAGTATGATGATCCCCACCTTTTGGTTCTTCAGGACAGGGTTCGGCGAGGTGATGCAAGGGATGTGAAAATAGGAGATGATGGTGTGATCAGGATGCAGGGTAGGATCTGTGTGCCAAATGTGGATAGGCTTCAGGAGTTGATTCTTGAGGAAGCCCATAGTTCGCGATACTCAATTCATCCGGGTACCGCGAAGATGTACCAGGACCTGAGACAAACACTACTGGTGGAGAAGGATTAAAAAGTATATAGTGGAGTTTGTTGCCAAGTGTCTCAAGTGTCAGCAAGTTAAATATGAGCATCAGAGACCACGAGGGTTGCTTCAGCAGATTAAGCTTCAAGAGTGGAAGTGGGAGCGGATCACCATGGACATTGTGGTTGGACTTCCTCGGACTTTGAGAAAGTTCGATGTTATTTGGGTGATCGTGAATCGGCTGACCAAGTCAACCCATTTCATTCTAGTGTTGACTACATGCTCCTCCGAGAGGTTGGATGATATTTATATCAGGGAGATTGTTCGCCTTCACTGTATTCCAGTATCTATCATTTCAGACAGCGGTACACAATTCACTTCATGGTTCTGGAGAGCCATTCAGCAGGAGCTACGAACCAGGGTAGAGTTGAGTACATCCTTTCACCCTCAGATGGACGGGCAATCTGAGTGCACGATTCAGATTCTTGAGGATATGATCCGTGCCTGTGTGATGGATTTTGGAGGGTCATGGGACCAGTACTTGCCACTTGTGAGTTTGCTTATAATAATAGCTACCAGTCCAGCATTCATATGGTGTCGTATGAGGCTTTGTATAGTAGACGGTGTCGGTCCCCCGTGTGATGGTTTGTGTCGAGCGATACCCGATTGTTGGGTACAGATTTGGTCCAGGATGCCCTGGACAAGGTGAAGGTGATTCAGGAGAGACTTCGCACAATTCAGTCCAGGCAGAAGAGTTACGCGGACCGGAAGGTTCGTGATTTGGCATTTATTGTTGGTGATCGGATTTTGCTTCGGGTATCGCCTATGAAGGGCGTCATGAGGTTCGGGAAAAAGGGTAAGCTGAGTCATATATTCATTGGTCCTTTTGAGATATTGCGGCATGTTGGGGAGGTTGCTTATGAGCTTGCCTTGCCTCCCAGCCTAGCAGGAGTTCATCCGGTATTCCACGTCTCTATGCTCCGGAAGTATCACGACGATCTGGCTCATGTGCTGGATTTCAGTTAAGTCCAGTTGGACAAGGATTTATCATATGTTGAGGAGCCAGTAGCTAGATTGGATAAGCAGGTTAGAAAGCTCGGGTCGAAGAATATTGCATCAGTAAAGGTTCAGTGGAGGAGTCAGTTGGTCGAAGAGTTTGGGGAGTTTGGCATATCTTCCGGCAGTTGAGAGGCCCTTAGCCTTGGATGTTCAGTCCTTAGCCAGTCAGTTTGTGAGATTGAATCTTTCAGAGCCTTGACGGGTTTTAGCTTGTGTGGTTGCTCGGTCTTTTATGACCGCATCAGAGAGCGCCAGTATGATGATCCCTACCTTCTGGTTCTTCAGGATAGGGTTCGGCGAGGTGATGCCAGGGATGTGACTATAGGAGATGATGGTGTGATGAGGATGCATAATCGGATCTATGTGCCCAATGTGGATGGGCTTTGGGAGTTGATTCTTGAGGAAGCCCATAGCTCGCGATACTCCATTCATCTGGGTACCACGAAGATGTACTATGACCTGAGACAGCACTACTAGTGGAGAAGGATGAAAAAGAATATAGTGAAGTTTGTGGCCAAGTGTCTCAAGTGTCAGCAAGTTAAATATGAGCATCAGAGACCACGAGGGTTGCTTCAGCAGATTGAGCTTCAGGAATGAAAGTGGGAGCGGATCACCATGGACATTGTGGTTGGACTTCCTCGGACTTTGAGAAAGTTCGATGCTATTTGGGTGATCGTGAATCGGCTGACCAAGTCAACCCATCTCAGGTCCGTAGTGTCAGTTATGACCTGTGTGTAAAATTTGAGGTCATTCGGATGAGTTTTGACATATTTCGGCATCGGTTGTAGAATTTGGAAAATTTCTAAGTTCTTAAGCTTGAATCCATGTATAATTCGTGATTTTGGTGTTATGCGATGTGTTTTGAAGACTCGACTAAGTTCGGATGAGATATTAGTACTGGTTGGTAGGTTTGGTTGAGGTCCCGGGGGCCTCGGGTGTGTTTCAGATGCTCAACGGGAAGATTTTTGACTTAAGCACCATCTAAAATTTTGTTGGTTCTGGTGTTTCGTACATGCGGAAGGGGAGCCGCATGTGTGGACACGTAGATGCGATGATGGATGCGCAGGTGCAGTTTTTGGCTTAGGTGGCTGGGCTCGCAGATGCGGTGAAGAAACCGCAGATGCGGCCCTTACCCAATTAATGAGTTTTCGCACCTGCGATGTCTTTTCCGCAGGTGCGGGATCGCAGGTGCGGCCCTTTTGACCGCAGAAGCGGAATCGCTGGGCAGATTATATCAATTTCGAGGGTTTGAATTTTATAACTTCTAAAAATGACTTGGAGCTTGGGAATAGGCGATTTTGAGTGGGGTTTGAAGAGGAGATTCATAGGTAATGATTCCTAATCCTACTTCACTAATATATCATTAATCTATAACAATTTCTTGAATCTAATCAAGGAAATTGAGGGAAAAATTGGAAAAATGGGAGGAAAGTTCCCCATGTAAAAATCCGAGAATTTAATAGGATTTTGACGTCGGATTTTGATGATTCTTGTTCGAGTGTGTTTGTGAGTGAATGGTGTTCTAAATTGGTGACTTTCACATGATTCTGAGATGTGGGCCCGGGAGACGTTTTGGGTAATTTTCCTAATTTCGCGTTTTAGCTTCGAATTAATTAGTTAGATTGATTTCTTAAAGTGATATTTACATTATGCAATTGAATTGAATAGATTTGGGCCATTCGGAGTCGGGTACTCGTGGAAAGAACGTGGTTTCGAGTTGAGTTGAGCAGTCAAGGTAAGTGTCTTGCCTAATTCTGTGTTAGGACTTCCCCTTAGGTTGTTTTGACATTTATTTCTATGTGGGTGCCGTGTACGTGAGGTGACGAGTACGTACACGAGCCATTTGTTGTTAACATTCCATGTTTTGCTTCACATATTATAAATCTTTTACTTCGATTTCACTGCTTAATGTGCTAATTGTTAGCTTAGATTAGCAACAACATGCCTACTTGTTTTATATCAAATTGTCTATTAGCTATTTTGTGCGCCATGTTAAGCTAGTTTATTCTTTCCCTTACCTGTGATTTGCTGAAATGTTCTTAAATAATGCCTTATCTGATGTTCATTCGCATAACATATTTAAATTGGGGACTACAAACGTATTCTGGGAGATCCCACATGTACTGCATATTTAAATTGGGAACTGCGGACGTATTCTGGGAGATCCCCCCCAGTACTGCATATTTAAATTGGGGACTACGGACGTATTCTGGGAGATCCCCCATATACTGCATATTTGTTTTGGAACTATGGGACGGTATCCCGGGAGTCTCCGCATTGTGATTCATTGTGTTGAGCCGAGGGCTCTCTCTCTTTTTCTTTGTTTTTATGTTCTGAATTATTTCATATTTCTTTTAAATATTTCACGGTAGAAATTATTTATTTTCTCCACTGTCTTAACCTTATTATTTAGAAATCTAGTAGAGCCTTAACCTGACATCGTCGCTACTTGACTGGGGTTAGGCTTGGAACTTACGAGGTACCAAATGTTGTGTACGCATGCCATTTCCTGCACATATTTTTCGTGTGCAGATCTAGGTACGAGTTTCCGGCCGCATGGCTAGAGGTCGTTGCAGTAGTTTTTTTGAGACCGTAAGGTCTTTCTGCCGCGTCCGTATAATCCTCCGAGTCACCTTCCTTTCTAGTTTATATAGATATTTTCTATGTATTTTCTTTCCAGTTGTTTAGAGATACTATAGTATAGAAGCTTGTGACTATATTGTGACATTCCGGGTTTTGGGATTTATACTTGTACATGCCAAGCGGCGATGTTATGCCTACTTGTGGACCTAAGTCACTCCATGGTTTTGAAGATTGACAAATGTCTACCAAGTTGAACCAGGTCCATCAGGCTATCATAGTGAAACAGACACATTGGCACACGAAGAGTCCATGCGTAGGAGATAACATGTGTGAAAGGCAGAAGTGAAACAAGAATTGAAAGCAAAATTCCCAAAGATATTTTGCAAGCAGAATCCTTGTGCGACACAAAGGCTACTAACCAGCTAGAAGAACCAGTTTCATCTGTTTGGTTATTGAGTCTAGTTGGTTGTAGTAGGTGATTTAATATTGTATCTTTTCAGCTTTCTTAGAAGCAATTGTAATAGGTACACACTGTTCAAGTTAGAGTTAACTTGAAGCTTGTCGCAATTAGCTAGAGGCTAGGTTGCTACAAAAGGATTAGAGTTAGTCCTAGGTTTACAAAAGAGTTTATTTTGTAAATGTTGTTTGGCTCAGAGTTGTAGTGAAGAGTTTGGGAAAATCCTACTGGGAAGTAGGTCGTGGTTTTTTCACCTTTTGAGCCAGGTGTTTTCCACGTAAAATTGTTGTGTTCTTTAATTTCTGCAATTACTTTTCCGCAAACAGTAGAAGTTGGAACACCAAGAAGAACCAGGTTCTTCTATAGAGACTGCACTCGAAAATTGGACACCACACAAATCCCCCCCCCTCTTGTGTGGTATTGAAGTATAAAACATCAATTGGTATCAGAGCAGGTTATCCTTGAAAAGGCTAACACCTTGGAAAAGATCAAAATGAGTGCACCACCTGGAAACTGGGAGGGTCAATCAACTGCAAGGCCACCACTCTTCAATGGCCAGTATTACTCCTGGTGGAAGAACATGATGAGGGACAACCTGATCGGAGAAGACTATGAACTCTAGGACATAGTCACTGATGGTCCTCTAGCTACCATGAAGAAGACTGCTGAAGGTGTAGATGTACCAAAGACTAGAGCTGACTGCACTGCTGAGGATCTGAAGAAATGGGAGAAGAATGCAAAGGCCAAAAAGTGGCTAGTGTGTGGACTAGGTCCAGATGAGTATAGCAGAATCCAAAGCTGCACCACTGCCAAAGAGATCTGGGATACCTTGCAAGTAGCCCATGAAGGAACACCTCAGGTAAAAAGATCAAGAGGTACTCTACTATACTCTCAGTATGAAAACTTTACTATGAAAGAAGGTGAGACAATCCAAGAGATGTACACAAGGTTCACAACCTTGACAAATGAACTTAAGTCTCTTGGTAGAGTAATTCTTGAAGAAGACAGGGTAGAGAAGATCCTGACTAGGGTCTTGCCAATTTCCTGGGAAAGCAAGATCACTGCTATCCAGGAATCCAAAAATATGGGAACCCTAATATTGGACGAGTTGATTGGAAACCTTACTACTTATGAACTCAAAAGGCAGACAATGAAAATGGATGCTCCAAAGAAGGAGAGGAGTCTAGCACTAAGGATCACTGAGGGAGCAGATCTGGAGGATGATGAGATGGCCATGATTACCAAAGAATTCAGGAACCTTCTCATGAGGAAGAAGGGCATCTCTAGAGGAGGAAATTACAACAAAGCTAAAGCTCCAGAAAGGCCAACCAACGAGGGATTCTACAAGTGTGGAAAAATTGACCACCTTATCAAGAACTGTCCTAAGTGGGAATTGGAATGGAAAAAGGAGAGATATGAAAGAAAGAACAGGAAGAAGGAACTGGTCCAACACAAGAAAACCACAACAAAAGTTGTGGTTGCTGCTTGGGGGGAAGTTCAGATGAAGAATCAGAAGATGGTGAGACTAAACATCAGGCGCTCATGGAAATTGGAGAATTTGATGAGGAATCACATGAAGAACCAGAGGTAAGTATCTCCCATCTCAAAACAAAAATAAAGTTCCTATCTAAAGAAAAACTCTCTGAGTTGCTACTTGATTTCATGGATGATTCTGAAGAAACATCCAAAGAGAAGGATCAGCTTTCTAAAGAATGTGCAATGCTAAAAGCAAAATGCATGAACCTAGAAATCAGAGTAAGTGAATCTGAAAAGAAAAAC
Source organism: Nicotiana undulata (assembly GCA_005239495.1). NCBI lineage: Eukaryota > Viridiplantae > Streptophyta > Magnoliopsida > Solanales > Solanaceae > Nicotiana > Nicotiana undulata. Next base: position 31,141 of record ML298732.1, read on the forward strand.
ACTGTCTTGTTGAACCAGGTTCATCCACTTGAAACTGAGATTCTAGAACTAAAATCTGAAAACTTAAAACTGAAGCTAGGATCCAGTAAAAAGGTTGCTGATCATTCTCATATCATGTTAGAAGAAAATATGGGAAAACTAAAAGATAAGATGTATGCCACGGATGAACAGATAAGAACACTTAAAGAAGAACTTGGCAAAGTCAAACATGAACTAGATCGAACTTGTAAATGGAATAAATCATCTGATGCCTTGACATGACTTCAAGAGAATCACAGTAGCAACCAGAGAGGGCTTGATTTTGGAAGTCAATTGCCCAAGTGGGATCCCAAAAGTAAGTATCTCACTCTTCCTGAAAATAAAATCTGCACCCACTATGGTAAGACTGGTCACTACAAAATTGAGTGTAATGCAAGAGAGCAGGGCAGTCAAAAAAACAAGAGGTTTGTTAAAAAGAAAAATTGGCTACCAAATTGGGCCAGAAAAAATTTAATTCATCCATTTCCTCATAGAAAAGAACCCAAACTAGTTTGGGTTCTTAAAACTAACCCCTGATTTCCTTTTGTAGGTACAAGTGAGAGGAAACAGCCAAATTTGGTTTTTGGATAGTGGTTGCTCAAAGCATATGACGGGGAACAAGGAACAGTTCCTTTCACTTGAAAACCTCAAAGGAGGAAATGTCTCCTTTGGAAATGGAAAGAAAGGTGAAATTATAGGGGTTGGCAAAGTAGGTAAGGATGACACACATTCCATCGAACATGTGTACTTGATAGATGGTTTGAAATACAGCCTGATCAGTGTGTCACAATTGTGTGACAGAGGTAACCTGGTTGCTTTCACTTCCACAAAATGTTTTGTGATTAACTTGCTTACTGACAAGATTGTTTTGCAGGGAAAGAGAATGAATAATATCTATGTCATAGACTTGTCAACATTGTCTGAAAATGAACTCACTTGCTTGAGTGTTTTGGACAGTGATCCCCTCCTGTGGCTCAAACGACTTGGTCATGCAAGTCTAAATCAGCTTAACAAATTAGTCTCCAAGGACTTAGTTGTGGGACTCCCTAACATTAAGTTCAAGGAAGACAAAGTTTGTGAGGCATGTGAAAGGGGGAAGAAGGTAAGATCCTCATTCAAAAGTAAGAAAATGATCAGTACCACCATGACGTTGGAACTGGTTCATCTGGATCTGTGTGGTCCAATGAGAACTCTGAGAAGAGGTGGAAAGAAATATGTGATGGTGCTAGTTGATGATTATTCAAGGTTCACTTGGACCTTATTTCTGACATCTAAGGATGAAGCATTTGATATGTTCACCTCATTTGTTAAGAAAACTCAAAATCAGTTAGGACATCAACTAGCATCAATAAGATCTGACCATGGTACTGAATTTGATGAACATGGTATCAATCACAACTTTTCTTCCCCTAGAACCCCATAGCAAAATGGGGTTGTGGAAAGAAAGAATAGAACTCCTGAAGACATGGCAAGAACCATGCTTCTTTCTAGCAAATTACCACACAGCTTCTGGGCAGAAGCAATAAACACTTCTTGCTATTTAATCAATAGATACATGACCAGGCCTCTGGTAGAGAAAACACCTTATAAATTACTCAAAGGGGGAAAGCCCAACATATCCCATCTTAGGGCTTTCGGATGCAAGTGCTTTGTGCACAATAATGGAAAAGATTCCCTAGGTAAATTTGTCGGAAGTGATGAGGGAGTATTCTTGGGATATTCATCACATAGCAAAGCCTATAAAGTGTACAATAAAAGAACTATGTGTGTANTGGACTGGTGAGAAGCAGTGAACACATTGAAGCAGCTATGGGAGATGGAACATGTGATGGACCAGGTCAACTACCCCAAGCAATATGACAGGGGGAACTCAACATGTGAACCCTGGCCCTGATCCAGTTCCACAACAACAAGACACCATAGAATCATCCAGAAGTGAACAATTGGTGCTCAAACCACACAGATATCAAAGTTCTCACCCTCTTGAGAACATCATAACAGATTTGTCATCCGAAATCAAAAAAGGAGCCTCCTTGAAAAATATGTGTGCGCTTGATGCCTTTCTATCCTTAATCGAACCAAAGAACATTGGAGAAGCCCTACAAGATGCTGATTGGGTAAATGCCATGCAAGAAGAGTTGAATCAGTTTGAAAGAAGACAAGTATGGCACTTGGTACCCAGGCCACTAGACAGATCAGTGATTGGCACAAAGTGGGTCTTCAGGAACAAGCTCGATGAGGATGGAACTGTTACAAGAAACAAGGCCAGACTGGTTGTTCAAGGGTATAGTCAAGAAGAGGGAATTGACTAGGATGAGATCTTTGCCTATGTGGCAAGACTGGAGGCAATTAGACTTCTTATAGCATTTGTTGCACATATAGAATTCACTCTCCATCAGATGGATGTTAAGAGTGCCTTTCTCAATGGATATCTGAAGGAAGATGTATTTGTCAAACAGCCTCCAGGTTTTGAAAGCAAGGAGTCACCTGACCACATATACAAACTTGACAAGGCTCTCTATGGTCTCAAACAAGCACCTAGAGCATGGTATGAGCGGCTATCAAAATTCCTGCTAGAACATGGGTACAAACGAGGCAAAATTGACAGCACCTTGTTCTTAAAGGAAAAGGGTAAAGAACTCCTGGTTGTGCAAATATATATGGATGATATTATATTTGGGGCAACTTCTGAAAAACTGAGTAAGGAATTTTCTACACTTATGGGGAGTGAGTTTGAGATGAGTATGATGGGTGAGCTAAACTTCTTCTTAGGCTTACAAATCAAGCAGAACTCAAATGGAACAATGATTCATTAACAAAAGTATGTGAAAGAACTGCTCAAAAAGTTTAAAATGGAGGACTCAAAGGAAATAGACACCCCCATAGCCACAGCTACAAAATTGGATGTGGATGAACCTGGTTCATCTGTTGATCAGAAGCTATACAGAGGGATGATTGGGTCTCTACTATATCTCACTGCCAGTAGACCTGATATTGTGTTCAGTGTAGGATTATGTGCTAGGTTTCAGGCAAATCCAAAGGAGTCCCACCTAACTGTAGTGAAGAGAATTTTGAGATATCTGAAAGGCACCACTAATTTGTGCCTTTGGTATCCTAAAGGTAGTAATTTTGACCTTATAGGATATGTTGATGCTGATTATGCAGGTTTCCTGGTTGACAGGAAAAGTACTTTAGGTATGGCTCACTTTTTGGGCTCCTGCCTTGTGTCTTGGTCCACCAAGAAACAAAATTCAGTAGCTCTGTCTACTGCTGAGGCTGAATATGTGGATGCAGCCTCATGCTGTGCTCAATTGCTGTCGATCAAGCAATAACTCATGGATTTTGGTATAGATGTAGGATGCATTCTTATTTTCTGTGATAACACTAGTGCAATTAGTATGACCAAGAACCCGGTTCATCATAAGAGTACTAAGCGCATAGATGTTAGACACCACTTCCTTAGGGATAACTATGAAAAGGGAATGATCTCAATTTAATTTTGTGCTACTAACAAGAAAATTCCAGATATATTTACTAAAGCACTGAGTAGGGAGCATTTTGAGAGAAACATGCTTGAATTAGGGATGATTAAGATCACCTAATTGAAAAAAAATGAATTTTTTTTTTGTTTTTGCTAGAAAATTTTAACTTAGGTACTTAACCAGACTAATCATTGCTTAGTATCATGTCTTTATTGTCATACTCTCTTGCCATATATTAATATGATTCCCTGGGTACTAATGATGTTTCTCTATCTTTGTAAATTGAGACAAATTAAATATTTTAACAAGATGAATCTGGTTCATCCATGTTGTTCATTTGACTAAGAAGGCATGTACTCATCTCCTTACACTTATTAAATTAATTACAGTCATACATGAGCAGGACTCTGTCAATATTTGGTTCAATTCAAATTCCTAGTAATTATCCAAATTGAACCAGTTTCAAGGAGTCCTATACATTAAAATTAGCCAAAATTTAGGGGTTTGTAACCGTCTAATCAATGTCAGTCCTGCATCGATTAGAACACCACTTGAGTAAATATTATGCCCGATGTAAAATTCTTAGCCACATCTTATAAAAGGGTCATCATTACTCCCCTCTTCATAACTAAATCGTCGAACCAAGTTCATCTCACTCTTCTCAAACCAAAACTGATCAACCTTTCTTCTTTTCTAAAACGTTCATAACAATGTCGTCACCACCTCTTGCTTCTTCATCCTCTTCGTCACCCATTCGTGATTACGATGGAGGACGTTATGAATCTAATACAGATTCTCCATCTGTGTATATCTCTCAATCTCCAGAGATATCTTTAACCCCAGAAAACCCTCCAGTTCTTGAACCCACACCTAACCATACTCTATCCCCCAGGGCTCGTCGTGTGAAAGTTCTTGCCAGAAATCTGTTGCTTCTGGCTCTTATGCAAGATTCTTGGAGGAAATTCTATAGGCTGAAAAGGATAATGATTCTAAATCATCAAGTGAATCTTTCAAACCAGCCAATGAGGATGAAGCACCTGGTTCATCCAGTTCTGAGCAAGGAAATCTTGAGATTGTTTTTGAACCTGCTACTACTGATAACAGGTTTGTGTTGGTTGGGTCAGTTGTGGATATTGAAGGGTCGGATAGGCGTAGAAAATTGGGAAAAGATAAGATTCTTGAGAGTGAGGGAGACGGAGGTTTTTTAAAGGGATCTGGGGAGGACGGCACCCCTTTGGCTATCTGTGGTCCCGTTCCTCAGCATGTTGGAGAAGATATCACAGATTTAGGGGAAAGTGTTGTTGAGGAAGCAGCAGCGGGGTTGGAAAGCTTAAGACATTGTATAGATGAACATGGTTCATCTATAGAGGAAACACTAGCTGAGATGCTGCAGAGGTTGGGAAACTCCTACAATCCCAAAAAGAGAAGAACTCTCAAGTCCAGAAAAGCTAAAACACCTGTTTCTTTAGAGAAATGAAAAGCTCCAGTGTCTGTTGATGTTCCTGCCCCAAAAGTGCGTGCTACTAGGAGTGTTATTCAACGACAAGAAGAAGAGTTAGAAAAGGCTCTAAGAGAGCAAGAAAAAAAAAGCTTCAAAGGGAAAGTCTAAAGTAGGAGAGCCTGTTGAGGCTGTTGATGTGGATGATGAATCGTTGGACCTGGTCCAACATGAGGAGTAGCTTGCTCCAGTTGTGGTTGAGATACCCAAGCCCAAGAAGGCTAAGGCTTCTTCAAAGAAGTCAGATAATATGTCTTCCACACCCTCAAGTACTTCTATAAGGTCCAGGTCTAAGGCCAAGAAAGTGAAGGTTGTTGAGAAAGATGATGATAAAGAGTGGAGTGGATGAGATGAGAAGGAAGTTGGTGAGGATACTGATAGAGTCACAATGTTCAGTAAGAGGACAATTCGGAAGGGAAAGTTATTGAAAGATCTCGAGGAACCCAGGATGCAATACATGCTGGACACACTGGATGTGCAGGGGTGGAAGGACATGGTCCTTCGCATGGAAGGAAGGCTGGCAAGGAACAAACTGGTGGAGTTCAGGGGTAATGCAGTCGTGAAGGATGGCAGGGTTACTTCCACAGTCAAAGGAATTCAGATCACTTTTGATGCAAAGGAACTAGGAGAGATTCTAAACATACCTGCTGAGGGCTACGATGATTACACTAGGCAAAGATGGCCTAGTCTTGATGGAATGGCCTCAGCTCTCAACATCACCAGATTATTTTGTGAGAATGAGGAGGAAGCTGAGCCCAGGCCGATGTTCAAAAGTGAAATGAGGCCCCATCACAAGTTATTCTTTGAATTTTTCATCAAGTTCCTGCTGTGTCACGACCCCAAATCCTAACAGGCCGTGATGGCGCCTATCGTGGAACTAGGCTAGCCAACCATCACTTTACTACGCATTGGTTCTTTTATAATAGTTCAGAATACAATAATAAGCAGCGAGCATAGCAATAAAATAAATTATTTAAATCTTAACGCCCTAATAAGTCTAAACAAAACCTCCCAAGACTGGAGTCAATGATCATGAGCATCTAAAAATAAATAAATATAACTCTGCCAATGTCATAATAAATGCCTATGAATCAATTTCTAATACTAATCAACGAAGGGAAATGGAGAAGTTGTGGACGCTGGACAGCTACCTCGAAATCCCGTGAACTGCTGCTAACGAACAAGGCAGCTACTGCTCCAAATCGGTACCTAGATCTGTGCACAGAGGCACAGGGAGTCTTTATGAGTACGCCAACTCAGTAGTAATGAAAATAAATCACAGTCTGAGAATTATAAAACACACAGTACAGATACACAATTTCACAAAAGCCAGTAAAACACCAAGTCACTAGATAGTATTCATCAAATACATGAGTTCAAGATCAGTTTCTAGAAATCCTTTGAAACAAGTGTAATATCAGTATATCTCAATAAAATTCTCAGTAAAACCCAGTTGGAAAATGAAGTAAATCATAGTTCGAAAACTCAGTAAAAATCTTCATAAAACTGCCCCTCGGGCCATAATCATTTCTCGTAACAATTTCTTATCAGGCATTCTTACAATCACTCAGTAACAGCCCCGCGGGCAATATTCATCACTCAGTATCAGCCCTATGGGCAATAATCATCACTCAATAGGTACCTGCGCTCACTGGGGCTGTGTACAGACTCCGGAGGGGCTCTTACAGCCCAAGCGCTATAACAACATAAGGCTTGAAAGCCTCCCGCAATATAGGCATGAAAGCCTCCCTCATGTAAGGCCTGAAAGCCTCCTCACAATATAGTCCTGCATGCCTCCCTCACAATATAGGCCTGAAAGCATCCCTCATATAAGGCCTAAAAGCCTCCTCACAATATAGGCTTGAAAGCCTCACTCAGTCAGACACTCTCAATTTGCCCTTAGGCCTTAAACATACCGGGTTCTCTACCCAAAACAGTGTTTCATTTTTCAATAAATAGTATCAAAATACTTAGAGTGTCAAAACAATTATCAAGAAAAGACTGAGTGAAAACCATAACGTATTAGTGCGGAAAATAGTAAAACATCCCCCAAGGGGTAAACAAATCGGCACTAGGCCCTAAACATGGCTTACAGCCCAAATAATATCAAAATATAATGATAATATTAAGCATAGGCTTAAAAATTAGTTTCGCAACTCAATAGTTGCCTAAATAAGGAATATATTTCCAAAGTTCAAACCTTTGCATTCCAAAACCCGTGAAAGGGTGCATAGTCCGGGGTTTCATACCCTCAGGACAGGATTAAAAGACATTACTTACCTCAAACTAGCCCGAAACTACTTCGCAATGCGTTTTCCCTTTGAATCAACTTCCGAATGCTCCAAATCTACCAAGTTCAGATTTTTATCATCAAATTATGCTTAAGGAATAAATTCCAATTGAAAAATATCGAATTTAGCTCAAAAATCTGAATTCGGTCAAAACCCGACCCCCGGGCCCGCGTCCCGAAACTTAGATATTTTTATACCAAAATATTCTTCGTCCTCTCAGGAGTCCGTACATATAAATAACACCAAAATCGGAGTTCGTTTTCCCCTCAAATCGACCCCTTAAGGTCTCATAATCTCAAGCCCCAAACCCACATTTTTCTACTGATTTTCATGAATTAAACACTGGGATTATGCTCCTTAATCACATATAATTGAGTTTTAATGATCAAAATACTTACCTCTATGAAGAACACTGATTTCCCCTTCAAAAATCGCCTCAAAAACTCTCTTCCGTACAAAAATGGTGTAAAAATATGTTAGGGTCGCAGAAGGGTTATTTTATATTGTCCAGGCCTTTACTCAGTGCGAACACGGTCAACAATCCGCGATCGCACAACTTTATTTTCCAGGCCCCATAGTTGACCTATGCGAACACGGTCAACACCCCGCGATCGCACAGCACAGCATCTCCCCTTCTCCGCGATCGCAGCCCCTCAGGTGCGATAGCACTGAAAGATTTTCACCTGCCCTATTTTACTCTCCGCGATCGCACCAGTCCATATGCGATCGCACTGAACAAAGTTCTATTGTAAAACACCAGCAAATTTCAGCCTAAGTTCCAACATGAATTGGTCCGTTATTCATCGGAAATCGATCTCGAGCCCCTCGGGACCCCAACTAACTATACCAATACATCACATATCATCATTCAAACTTAGTTTCACTCACGGAACACCAAAACTAACATCAAAACACCAAAAGCACACCGGATTCAAGCCTAAGAACTTTGAAATTTCTAAAATTCTCCAACGATGCCGAAACTACCCAAAACAACTCCGATTGACCTGAAATTTTTCAGACATATCCTAAATGACATTATGAACCTGTTCCAACTTTTGGAATTCCATTCTGACCCCGATAGCCTATTTTCCACTGCCGACCGGAAATCGCCAAAAACTAACTTTTGCCAATTCAAGCCTAATTCTACACCGAACATCACAAAATTATTCAGAACGCACTCCTTAGTCCCAAATCACCTAACGAAGCTATCCGAGCCATAAAATTTGCATTCCGAGGTCGTTTACCAATATGTCAACTCTCAGTTGACTTTTCCAACTTCAAGGCTATTTTTAAAGACTAAGTGGCTAAATTCTCATTATAATCACTTAGATTTCAAGCCTACCAACTCTAACACATCAATAACAGTAATACCAACTTATGACAAGGCAATAACAGTAATTATAATACAAGTTATACGTAACGACCGATCGGGTCGTTACATTCTCCCCCATTTAAACATACGTTCATCCTCGAACGTGCCTAGAGTTGTTCCAAACACCACCAAAATTGATGTGTAACCTACCATGCACATATTCCAAGGTGATTCAATGTCACCTTACCCCATATAGGTCTAATAGCACAACATAGTTGAAATTTCGAAGTCCGATCCTGACCCATAAACCTTAGAACTAAACTTCCACTTCTGAAATGATTTACAAGTTCTAATCCCACAATTATAAGTTGAAATAGTATGAACACGTTTTATCAAGCCATATCAGCAACACAAGATGAAATCACATAATATATCGCATGACTCAACACTCATAGCGATGACTCCTAATCCCAATCGCTGCTCATAACAACCCAACACCGGTAAATAACCTCTTATCAAATAAAGCATTGCTTTAACACCTTCATATGGTGCCGATGATGAAAGAAACACGTAGAAACCAGCAACAATTCCCCCGCTCAGCATCAATACCATCCAGAGCCATAACTTGTGCAACTCGTGCACTCAATAACAACATCCTAAGGGCTCAATTCATAAAATAGAGAAGGCTCGCATGAGAGGACTATCCTGTCAGTACTCTTGCCGTTACCAGATCATGCTAAAAGCTTGATACACATCGTGAAACCATATCACACAATTCCTACACCAAGGATCATCCCTCTACTTAACTCTGCTACAAAGCGTGATCCCATCCAACCGCTGGACCACATGCAATACTCTAAGCCACCCTGCTCAAAATCCATAACCATGCGAAATTTGACATCAATTACTTAAAGTGCATTGCCATAACCACGGGGAAATCGGATGATACTATGCCACCCGAACCAGAAAGAACATAATCAATACGTCTCAATACTGCAACACCCATATTGGCCTACTAATAACTCTAAGTCAACTCTTGTCACCCGCAACAGGTAGATAACTCTCTGAACGTTCATAATGACTGAATCATGACATATACTAACACCTGACTAGCTTTTCTCGCATCCTCGTAGTTCACAAGTACAAAAAAATCTGTTTATGAAAACTCTCAGTCTCGAAGTCCCTGAAGAGAACAAATTACTATATCTGATCCCCAGCTGCACTACTCGAATATATAACATGTCTCCAATACTCAATCATTCCACGGGGATACTCCTATAATTCTTCTGTGCCACCAACAAACTTGAATATTGGCGTCGATCCAACAAAAGAGCGTCGTAACACCAATGAAGCACCCTTACTCAAACACATTGCCTTAAAACATTGACCTTTATGAATGTATACTCTCATCCAGCCACCCAATATTGGTATCATTTACCTAATCATTTGATACTACTAGTTCTGACCTTCCTTCCATAACTGAACTGTGACCTCACATATACCACTCTCCACTATACACAAAATACTGCATACGTCATGCAATCCTATGATAAATACGATAACTTCATGCTCCCTTCCTAGACACAAACAACTACGTACCCAACTAGCCAAGAACTTTCCATTTGATCCCATCTAGAAGCAAAATCACTACACATCACATGGCCCTCACGCCAGTAGAAATATACATCTCTAACCGTGGTAGAAACAATCAAAAACTCCCGAATCACATTTGTACAACACCAAATAGCCAGGACTGAATCCTTCTAACTCAACCAAGCTACGCATGCCACAAAATTCCAAGAGAATTGCTAAGAAATACCTGTAACAACTCATTACCATATAAACACCCAAAGAACTAACCATATCCCTTATCATGTCGATCCGACGTACTACCAAGCTGTCCTATTTATTCAAGTTCCTTCTAACTTACCTTCGAATTGATACTTTTCTTGCCATAATACTGCAATTCTCAATCCCGACTCACCGCGCGAAACCCGAGCATAAAATATACCATTTAAGGCTCATAGGCCGCTGAATAGTCCTTCAATTATCCCCAAATGCACCACATTGGAAATAGTTACCCTGAAGAGACTTCCTGCTAATTTGAAGTCATTACCTTCTCTTTCCTAATACTGATGGATAGAATCCATGATAATGCAAATACACCACAAGCCTTGATACCTTTCCCGCAAATCTCAGTTCTAGCCCTTCTCACACCTTGAAGATCCTCGATCGGTACATATAATCTTGAATCCGTCTGAACCATTCTCGAACGTCATTTACTCTATGCAATTTCAATTACACTAACCAAGTAAACAGAACGGCCTGACCCCGCTTGCAATCCACATACTAGGAAAGTAATCCCCCCCCCCTTAAAGCAACAAGCACACTCATACACTGCACACACTACACCTTTTACAATTACCACTCAATCATTCATTAGAATCCATTTACCCATAGAGTCCATTACAACCTGTATCGAAGAATTTCCATGACTCGAGTCAATTCCCAGACTCCACCTCTGTAAGACAATGACTGATTCACCAATATACCTCGCACCGAAACCAGTACAACACATAATCGTGTAATCAACTTATCATTAACGGACTCCTCCACTTGGCTCAAAGCCAAGGATCAAGACAAACAATAACTTACGATGCCCACACATTATCACTACCACCATACTGTGGTGAGGTTCAACCAAATCCTCCATAAGCTTATATGACCCAAACCATCTAACCCTCAAATCGTATGCAAATCTTGTATCCACTATTGTAATGTTCATGCCAACTCCCACGAGCGATCTAAACTCATATTACAACATACATCATTTACTGATAGAGAGCACTTACCACAGATAAACATAAGGGTCACACACCTCAAGACAACCCGCAGGAAATACCCCTGCCTGCTTAACCTCAAAATGATATCTCCCTATACACTTCCGAAAATCATAGTTATCACGCAATCATTATACCTTCCTACATTAGAACACAACCACTGCCTGCTCCCAAGACATCCCATTAAGTGGTATAAGAACCTGAAGCTGATGGCAATACTAACACCGGGGCTATGGTCAACGAATTATTGAGCTTCTGGAAGCTCTACACATACTCGTCTGACCACATGGATACCTTCACTAGACACCACGTGTCCCAAGAATGCTACTAAATTGAGCCAACAATTCACACTTGGAGAACTTCGCACGAAACTTCTCCTCCCAAAACTCAGAAATTTTTATACCAAAATGTTATTCGTCCTCTCACAAGTCCGTACATATAAAGAACGCCAAAATCGGAGTTCGTTTGACCCCTCAAATCGACCCCTAAATGTCTCATCTCAAGCCCTAAACCCACATTTTTCTACTGATTTTCATGAATTAAACACTGGGATTATGCTCCTTAATCACCTATAATTGAGTTTTAATGATCGAAATACTTAACTCTATGAAGAACACTTATTTTCCCCTTCAGAAATCGCATCAAAATCTCTCTTCCGTACAAAAATGGTGTAAAAATATGTTAGGATCGCGGAAGGGTTATTTTATATTGCACAGGCCTTTACTCAGTGCGAACGCGATCAACAATCCGCGATCGCACAGCTTTATTTTACAGGCCCCACATTTGACCTATGCGAACGCGGTCAACACCCCGCGATCGCACAACATCTCCCCTTCTTCACAATCGCAGCCCCTCAGGTGCGATAACACTGAACAATTTTCACCTGCCCTATTTTACTCTCCACGATCGCATCCCTTCAGGTGCGATAGCACTGAACAATTTTCACCTGCCCTATTTTACTCTCCGCGATCGCACCAGTCCATATGCGATTGCACTGAACAAAGTTACTGTTGTAAAACACCAGCAAATTTCAGCCTAAGTTCCAACACGAATTGATCCGTTAATCATCCAAAATCTGTCCCGAGCCCCTCGGGACCCCAACCAGATATACCAATACATCATATATGATCATTCAAACTTAGTTGCACCCCCGGAACACCAAAACTAACATCAAAACACCAAAATCACACCGGATTCAAGCCTAAGAACTTTGAAATTTTCTAAAATCCACCAACGATGCCGAAACTACCCAAAACAACTCTGATTGATCTGAAATTTTGCAGACATATCCAAAATGAGATTACGAACCTGTTCCAACTTCCGTAAATCCATTCCGACACCAATAGCCTATTTTCCACTGCCGACCGAAAATCTCCAAAAACTAACTTTCGCCAATTCAAGCCTAATTCTGCACCGGACATCACAAAATTATTCTGAACACACTCCTAAGTCCCAAATCACCTAACGAAGTTATCCGAGCGATAAAATTTGAATTCCGAGGTCATTTACCAATAAGTCAACTCTCAGCTGACTTTTCCAACTTCAAGGCTATTTTTAAAGACTAAGTGGCTAAATTCTCATTATAATCACATCAATTTCAAGCCTACCAAATCTAACACATCCATAATAGTAATACCAACCTATGACAAGGCAATAACAGTTAGTATAATACAAGTTCTACGTAACGACCGACCGGGTCGTTACATGCTGCCAAAATAAGAAAGAAGGCACATCGCCAATTACATGGACCTCACCTTGATGGAGTGTTTGTATAGGGGAAAGCAGATCAACTGGCCAGAGTTGTAAATAGAACCAAATTACACGCTATTCCTTATGGCTTTATTATGACGACTGTACTTGCTCACTTTGAGGTTCATGTGAAGAAAGCTGAGATGGATAATACTAAGGATTACTTTGGGAAGCACACTTTGCTGACTTGTGATTATATTGTCAATGTTCCGGAAGATGAACCTGGTTCATCTAGGAAGCAGCCAGTCAATAGAAAAGTAAGGTCATTGGTGCAGGAATGAGAGATGAAGGATGAGGAGATCATTAGATTGAAATCTCGCCTTCATGAGGTGGAAGCTGAGCGGGATGCTCTCAGAGTTGAACTAGCAAGGAAGAAGGAGAAAAATGAAGGTGTTCTTCACCAAATGCTTTCTCTCCTTCAAGCCAAGAACCCAACCTCATCTGCATCTACCCAACCTTAGGATGTCCAAAGCCACCAATACCCCATCTATGACCCACTCCGGGATTTGTTATGTTTCTGGTTTTACTCTGTTTTGCTCATGGCTATGGTTGTTTTTTGTTTTTGACTGTATGGTGTTTGATTTTCGATCCTATCAATGAATTTTGTTGTTTTGTTATAACTTGTCTCAATTTCTTATTTAGCTTACATTTATTGGTTTCTTTTGATGATTAATCATGTTTTGCACCTGCAGTTGCCTTAAATGGCCATGAGTAATTGTTAATAACTCTGGTAAGTTTATCATTTTGCAACTTTTCGATGATGCCAAAAGGGGGAAGATAATGCTTTTTCAAAATTTTCAAAGTGATATTTATAACCTAATGAACCTGGTTTCTCTATAATAAATGCTTACAACCATATAAAGTGTTTGAAGATTGAACAGGGTTAAGCACAGGGTTTGTCATCATCAAAAAGGGGGAATTTGTTGACCCAAGTCACTGCATGACTTTGAAGATTGACAAATGTCTACCAAGTTGAACCAGGTCCATCAGGCTATCATAGTGAAACAGACTCATTGGCACGCGAAGAGTCCATGCGTAGGAGATAACATGTTATGTGAATTATCTGGGAACTAAGAGGTTGTCTCCTAAAGCGAAAAGGTTGCAAATTGAAAATAGGTTAGAGTTTGAATTCATCAAGGATAGTAACAAAGGAAGGAAGTTGAGTTTAATACAAACTCTTCCACCAAGGAAGAGTTGCATCAGAATTAAACAAGAACATCTCAACTATTAGCGCTATATAATGTTGAAGTATTCCTACCGAAGAATAGATCGCACAAAGGCAGAAGTGATACAAGAATTGAAAGCAAAATTCCCAGAGATATTTTGCAAGCAGAATCTGTGTGCGACACAAAGGCTACTGACCAGCTAGAAAAACCAGTTTCATCTGTTTGTTTATTGAGTCTAGTTAGTTGTAGTAGGTGATTTAATATTGTATCTTTTCAGCTTTCTTAGAAGCAATTGTAATAGGTACACACTTTTTAAGTTAGAGTTAACTTGAAGCTTGTCGCAATTAGCTAGAGGCTAGGCTGCTACAAAAGGATTAGAGTTAGTCCTAGGTTTACAAAAGAGTTTATTTTGTAAATGTTGTTTGGCTCAGAGTTATAGTGAAGAGTTTGAGAAAATCCTACTGAGGAGTAGGTCGTGGTTTTTTCACCTTTTGAGCCAGGTGTTTTCCACGTAAAAATCTCTATGTTTTTACTTTACTGCATTTATTATTCCGCAACAGTAGAAGTTGGAACACCAAGAAGAACCAGGTTCTTCTACTAAGACAACACTCGAAAAATTAGACACCACACAAATCACCCCTCCTCTTGTGTGGTATTGAAGTATAAAACATCACTACTCATATTTTCTTTTCCTGTCTTTACTTTTATTGCTTTTAATTAAGATTAACCGCAATTTAGGCTTACCTAGTCGTAGAGACTAGGTGCCGTCACGATACCTTTCGGAGGGTAAATCGGGTCGTGACAACTACGTCAAAACACATGGGAATAACTCGGAAACAAAAGAATATTATGTAACAATAATTTCAACTAAGAGTAAATCCACAAGAAAAGAAATCACATAGTGATAAAAGGGATAACAACTTCACATAAATCATATAAGAGCAAACTCAACAAAAAAAGAATGTGACATATAACAACAACTTCAAATAAAGCATGTGATAGTAGACATGACTAAAGAAAGAGATAACATGTACTAACAAGTTCCAAATAAGTACATGAAAGAAGACTAAGAGTCTAAACCAGTAAATTTCCTCATATACTTCCGAGTACGTACTCGTCACCTCGCGTTCACAACTTTCGCATGATACAATTAGCACAAATAACTCAAATCCTTGGGAGTAATTCCCCACACAAAGTTGGGCAAGATAATTGCCTCAAAGAAGCTAAATCGATACTCTAATATGATCTTCTCGTGTGAAATAACCACTGGACGACTCAAATTTAGACAAAATTACTTAATATCATAAATAAAAACCATAGGAAACAAGTCTGAATAATACAACTTCAATCTTTAATGAAAACTAAAAATACACCCAAAAGTCAACCACGGGCCCGCACCTCGAAATCCGACAAAATACATAAAATTCGAACGTCCATTCCGATACGAGTCCAATCAAACCAAAATTATCCAATTCCGACATTAAATCGGCCTTCAAATCCTCATTTAATATTTGTTAAACTTCATATAAAAATGCTCATTTTATCCCATTCAAATCACCTACTTAAGGTTAAATACAAAGATGGAATTGCGAAATATAATCAAATCCAGTGAAAGAACAGTTACCCCAATCCAAAGTGTGAAAATCTCCTTCAAAATCGCTGAAATTCGCATTCTATAGCTCAAATTATGACAAAAATGACGAAGATCTTTGAAATAGAGTACTTTAAACACCCCTCTAGAGGTACCCTTAGCGATCGCGATTCAAAAAAATTTCGGCACAAATTTTACCCTTCGTGATCGCGGCCATTTTCCCGCGATCGCGATGAACTATTTCCTACTGCCCTACCCAAACTCTTCTCAGACAGTCAGTAGTATAATAGTCATAACATTTTGTACAAAACTCCAAATGAGAAACGGTCTAATTTTCAGAAAACTACACTCGAAAAGCAACAACTTTTCTTTTTGGATAATTTCTAAATTACTTATAGATTACAAGATATATGTTTCCATAGGAAGGTCTGTGACAATAGAATTTTCTCTATGCGATTGCTAAAAGGCTTCCGTGATCGCGAGTCACAGTGCCCAAAGAACAAATTTTCTCTTCGCGGAGGCAATCCAAAGTCCACGATAGCCATATGTCCAAAATTCAGCAATTAAAAATGGCCTAGAAATGATCTGAAACCACCCTGAAACTCACCTGAACCCCTCGGGACCCCGTCTGATCATACCAGCAAGTTCCCTAAAATCATGCGGACCTGCCCGAGGCCTCAAATCACATCAAAACTACGAATCGCACCTCAAATCGAACTTAATGA
Organism: Nicotiana undulata; assembly: GCA_005239495.1. Classification (NCBI taxonomy): domain Eukaryota; kingdom Viridiplantae; phylum Streptophyta; class Magnoliopsida; order Solanales; family Solanaceae; genus Nicotiana; species Nicotiana undulata. The sequence continues at coordinate 47,813 of ML298732.1, forward strand.
ACTTATGAATTTTAAACTTCTACAACTCGTGTCGAATCATATCAAATCAATCCGGAATAACCTCAAATTTTTATGCAAGTCCTAAATGACATAACGAAGCTATTTCCAACTCTCGAAATTGCAATCTGAGCCCGATATTCACAGAGTCAACTCCCGATAAAACCTTTAACTTTTCAAGTTTCGCCAAAATGCATCAAATCAACCAACGGACCTTCAAATCAAAATCCGGGCATACGCCTAAGTCCAAAATCACCATAAGAAACTATTGGAATCATCAAAACACCATCCCGGAGTCGTTTACACAAAAGTCAAACTTCGGCCAATTCTTACCGCTTAAGCTTCTAATAAGACAAGAATTGTCTTTCCAAATCAATCCCGAATAATCCGAAAATTGAACTCGACCACACACGCAAGTCATAATACATAACACGAAGCTACTCGAGAACTTAAGCCACCGAACGTAATGCTAATTCTCAAAACTGACAGTTAGGTCGCTACAACCATGCAATTTTTGGAAGTCAACCTTCCATGTGACAAGTCACACCCAATAAAAGTACTCGGAATTCAGGTACAAAAATAAGATAGGTTTGGCGTAAAATATATTCATGAATAATCATCTTCGCAACAATGCCCTTTTTCCTTTTTTTTTCTCTTTTTTTCTTTTCTTCTTTAATGTTATTTTTGTCACTCCATAAAAAAAAAGTAAAATTCCAATTCGATTCATTAGAGAACATTTTGAATTTTGAATAAGGTCGGGTCACGCACATATGAAGCCTAAAACAAAAGTTTTTGAGGCCTACGTTTTTTAAAAATGTCACAAAACGATAAAAGAAGAAGAATAGCATTGCAAAAAAATAGAGAGAGAATTCTTATTGATATGGGATGAATTACAATGGAATAGGACTCCTCTATTTATAGGAAAAGAGTGACTTACCACCAAGTAAAATCCCTAAGGTCTCTCTAAAATATACACATTCACCTTAAATAAAACTTTATTTATAACACTCCCTCTTAATGTCTATTCAACAGATAATGTGCCTCGTTAAAACCTTAACTAAAATAAAACCCAGGTGGGGAAAGATTCTAGAAAAGGAAAAAGAGTACACATATCTAACAATACGCTTTTTGGTTGCCTCATTAAAAACCTTGCAAGGAAAACCCAGTAGAATAAAACCTTGTAAGGAAAAAAGAGAACAACGTGTATTAACTCCTCCTGATGAGATAATTAATTCACGTCTTTGGGCCTTCGCATCCCAATCTTGTGCACTAGCTTCTTAAAGGTTGATGCCGGCAGAGATTTGGTGAATAAATCAGTCATATTAATTCCAGTGAATAAGTTACACCTTGAAAATCCTCGCTATCACATTATCATGCTTATAGTTATAGAAAGATACAAATATGCACAAATTACACTTAGGATGTAGTACTTCATGACCAAGAATTCTATATGCTTTATGCAATTTAAATCTTTCAGGGATTGTCATATAAGTTAAGTCATATAAGCCATTTAATGGACTTTAGATGCATATCAAGTTTTTATGTCATGCTAGACATAAGACAGATAAAATTGATTGCGCACTCTTTTGACTTCATAATTTCAAGTGTTTGAACTACATGTCCAAAACTATATGTCTTTCATATGAAATCAATTTTACTTGAATTGTTTCTTCAGACTTAAGATCCTCACATATATTTAACGCTATAAAAGACGTACGCCACACACATTTTATATCGGTTCCAACAATCGTTTTTCATAAAGACATGGTATATAGATCTTTTCATTCATATTTTCAGGTACCCGAACCCCTCTTGAGATTTTATGAAATGTTTTGTCATGTGATCTTCTAGACCACTTGCCTCCTTATTATGATCATTTTGATCGTTTGCTCATCTTCTTTTTCAAGAATGTTATTTGAAACTGATTTGTCTATACGCTTTAAGTGTACCATAGACTTTGTCCTTCTAGGACTTATTCTAATAGGAGCATTTGTAGTGAGAATATAGTTACTTTCTTTGGGTCAGCAAATGCGTCTCGCATTCTTTGCAATATATTGTAGATGAATTATATTTTTATGAACTTCAAGTTCGTATTATCTTATTCAAGGATCTATATATACAAATGATAATTCATTCCACGTAAATTTTTCTCAATTGTTTATCTTGTCTCCCGCTTATGTTTGAAATACTAACTTTCTTCCTCAACTTTGGAAGTCCATCTTTGTGTGTTATGGTGTTAATAAAAATATACACTGCACATTAATAATAATATGATGGAATTATTTGGTTCCTGACCCTGAAGCACTTGTGAGGGGAGTATGTAATATACTTTCATATATAACGTATATCAAACTGATATAGATAATTTTGTTCTCATAAGCAATAGTTTAACTATTGAGTGGAGGCACTCAATAAATCATTTTGCTGAACCATTTGATATGTAAACCAGCTTATCATGATAAACTATCTTGAATAGAAAAATCTGAAAATTATGCTCTAAATTAAATTATTGAGCAAGTTACCTCGCAAACACCAGGTTGTAGGTTAACAATAATCGCATATGTAACAATATCATACATGCATATTATGTGGTATACATGGCAGGTGAATGAACCCATATTCACTTTTGATATTTACAACATTCATGAGATTCAATCCCAATTTAGTTGGTCTATTAACTAATAAGAACAAGCAACATAAGAGAATTCGTAAAGAACATTCTAGTTCTTTAATATTTACCCATATAATTCTCTTTTATTTTTGCTCATCATACTTAAATTAACATGGCTAAACCAATTATGACAACTGAATAAGTTATCAATATTGATAAACTTCAGGTCTACACCATGACGCGTGCAATTATCAATAAACTCCAAGTTTATTATGATATGAGTTCTTGTATCAATAAACTTCTACTTTATTGTGATATCCTTTGCTTGTGTAGTACAAACTGGAGAATAAAGCGGGTATCTTTTTACATACATATTACCCCGCTACAAGTTGTAGTAATAGAAGATATTAAATATTTCCTTTATTTATTGTCTGAGTATAGTCGGTTTCGCAAATACTTAAGAAACTAAATTAGTTTCTTTGATAATCAATTCTAATTCTCCAAAATAATATCATTGGCTCTTCTAGAGCTTTCAATTAATTTTTTATTACCACATATTCATCAATATACATATGGTGAATATCTCATTCAAGGAGAAAGCAATATAATTATGCTCACGGTCAAAATCATAATAGGCAAGATATGTTTCTTCTATTACTTTTGCCTTGTAATTTTTCACATTGCCATAATATTTTGGCATAATCACAATAGGTGCGTGATCAATGACCATTCATGAAATAATAATGAAATTATTTCTTATTTCATCTTAAACCTCCTTTTAGAGGTGAGAATTGTATATTCACTACCACTAGCACGTTCATATTCTTCCAAGAATGAATATGTATTCATAAATTAGATGTTGTCACATTCACATCATGAATGGACCATAATCATCTATATGTGCTTTAAAAATCTCATGTCAAATCAATGACAAATATTACTTTCACCGAGTGAAGGATTATTTTGAGAATCCTTATTATTCTCATTATCACAATGATGCCGATTATAATTTCGTCTACTGCCACGTCCACCTCCATTGATATCTTTATGGTAATAATTTTATCTTCTTTCATACTTATCACATACTGCTATCTTATTCTCTTAAGGGAATGAGAATGAGCAAATTCAATGGGACATGTTTTCACTTCTTGTGCTCATAATCATATATGATTTGATCAGGTATAGAAATTTTACCACTTCGGGTGATTATAATTTCTTATAAACTCCAATAGAGTTATAATCAAAATATATTTTCTTTGCTTGTATTAAAATCAAATTATAGAACTTCAAGAATTTAAAAGAGAAAAATAAAGTAAAATACTTACCTTAAATCTAGAATTTATTCCTGTGGGAGGTTCTTGGATCAATTAACAATCATTATGCTCAATCCCAAAGTTTCTACTCAATTAGGTAGAGTCTCGTGGTGATAACGTGTTATAAAACAATAAAAGAAGAAGAAGAGTATTGCAAAGAAAAATTGAGAGAAAATTCTTATTGATATGGGATGATTTACAATGGAATAGGGTCCCTCTATTTATAAGGAAAGAGTGACTTAGCCTCCAAGTAAAATCCCTAAGATCTCTCGTAAATATTGACATTCACTTTAAATAAAACGCTATTTATAACAAAAAATTATAATATATATTTTCATTTGAAGTCTAATCTTTCAGCTTTGAGATGCAAATTTGTTACTAATTTTTGTACAATCGGTCTCTTCTAATAATCCTTTTTAGTTAATAATATTTATCCAACACATTTAATATTTAATCAGTATTGTTGATCTTAGATAAGTTTTGTTTTATAATTTTAATGTTGAAAAACTTTTTTTAACTAAGACAACTATTATAGGAATTGTTAAGTTTTTTGTAAGCAATATAAATATTTGGAGTACAATCAAGACTTTTATTTAATTGGGTATATTAATTAGAATAGTATCTTCTATTTGTACTATTTTTTTGATACTTTCAATTCAGAAAATAAGTCTAACAATATAAGAGTGACTATTATGTTTTAAGAAATACTCAAGGTAAGGCTTATTTTTCAAATTCTGGTCATAATCTCAAATTTTTACCACTAAATAGGAAAACAGAAATATTTCCATATACTTCAAAATGTTCAAATATATTTTGAAGTAAAAAATGACTTGATCATCTAGGTTTAGAAAGTAATCAACTCTAAAAAAATTTTTAAGAGACTTTATGATTTCATTATTAACATTCTCATCAAACTATTACTTTTTATAAATTACACATTATCAGAATTTACGAAACTCAAATTATATATTCATCTCAAATGTAATTTCATTAGTTGAAATTATAGCAGTTGTAAATTCTTCTTTTTATGTTCAAATAAAAAAAAGAATCAGATCTCTTAGTTGATCTATGGCAATATCAGTGATTCGCTAATTCAAATTCACACGTTAGAAAAACTAGTCATACTATCCATTTTAAGGTAAGTCAAATGATTACTTTATTTACATATTTTAAAGAATTTCTTTCTATTTTTATGAAAGAGTCCACCTTTGTATTAAAAATACTAAATAGTATTTTTGTAAATACCTGTAAACCTTTTTTTTTTGTTGTTGTTAAAAAGGGGTCCCAAATTTGGAAGTCTAAGGCACAAGTCTTATTAGCTAACACAATAGAGCCACCCTGCTTTTGAACGAGCTTAACCTAACAAAAGAATAATGGTAACAAAAACAAAAGGTCTAAATTTAAGTTCTTATTTTTAAGGGTATTCGATCGATCCGTACGGTATTGATATTTTTGTAATATTTTTAGATATCAAATATCATTTGTAATACAACATTTTTTAAAACATAAACTAAATACTATACGAAAAGACTAAAATAACGAATACCAAACATCATGAATTTCGATTTCGGTATGATAATTCGAATTTATCATATTATGCACTGCCTTACCTGTTTTATTTTTTGTCCTTAATGCAACAAGAAACTGGAATAGTATCTACTAAGTATATTACTAATTCTGTTTGTAATAAGTTGGCAAATCTTGATAACCTATGTGTACTTTCCAGTCCTGACTTAGGTACCCCTAGTACAATCGTTATATTTGCCCCGGCTGATGATCCCAATGAGATATTCAGTTTATGAATGTTACTATCTATTAGCGAAAAAAAAAAACAATGTTACTATCTAGTAATGAATAAAATCTCCTTTTAAACCAAGATTAAAAAATATATATTAATGACACACAGTAATTGTCCTGTTGAAAAATTGTTCGACACCGTCACCATCACCGTCATAGTTGTTACTATTAATTACTATTTATTTGTTCTTATGAACTAATGAACATTCTTTCCTTTAACTTTTTAGTTTTAATATTTTTTTTTGGAGTAGCCCCCAACTGCGTCTACTGAAATAACTCCTATTTAAGCCCTTTCCCTTGCATCTTTTAAAAGCTTTTAAATCCAAATCCCATCAAGATTTGCTAAATCTCCCTATATTATTACTCGAGGAAAATGGTTGCACCTGCCAACTAACTTTGGTTACACCTGGAGATTTTTTTAACTCCTGCATGTGAACTTTTAATGAGATATTTAATGTTATAAGTAGCAAAGCAACATCTAAGTAGATTTAAGACTGCCATAATTTTGATAGAACCATGGAACTCATGTTGTACTCTGTGTCCGTGGAAGCTGGAAGGTGCGTGGGCGAGATTAGAAGGACAATACCTAACCAGTGTGTTGCTACTTGACAATCAATTATGGAGGATAATAAAACTCATACACAATCAATGTATGAAAAAGTGCGATTTAAGGTCATGCATTCCTAATAAGATAGTACATGAATGTATGATAGCGATTGATCAAAATTATGCACTGGCATTTAGTGGTTGAAATTGGGTCCATTTCTACTTGGGTGGTGGCCAATCTTTGATTTAATGGGGCATGGCATAGGCTTATCCATGAACTGGTTCTGCGGGTTCATAAATGAAAGCATACGAATCAGGAAGAATTAGCTGTGCCAACCGCATAATTCTTTTTTCCGTTTCACGGACCCCATTTTTTCTCTATCTTTATTTTCAGCAAAAGAAAATGCTAAGACAAGTTCAAGTATGGATAAGGGCCTTTCTGAATTTTTAAAAACTTATGGGACAAACTTAAAATTATTTCTGATACCATTCGGAAGCTGGTGAATGTAGTTGCGCATTTGTCCTTCAAAAGTTGGTTACGTCTTTATTTAATTACTTTTGCACCTTAGATTATAAGTTAGCCTTTCATGTTAGTATTAGTTCATTTCATTTTGTAAGGACCTAGATATTGTACATATACATACATATATATATATTAGTCACTAGATAGCCAACCAGGTGGTTTGCAAAAAATAAATTATTTCTCATGTCAAATCCAAATCGTTCACCATAGGCTCACTTAAAATATATTATAGACCCGTAAATCTAAAATGTTCGTCTTGAACCTCAAACTTAAAGATGAAGTTTCATTCAAAACCATCTTAAATCCTCTCCAAAGTCTAAACTCCGTAAAAAAATCTGAGATTTAGACTCCTCAAAATATTTTCAATAAAATCCGATAACAATGCTTGAAATAAATTACTAATTAATTCCCCCTTCTAGGTTGAAAGAAAATTAAAATACTCCATTTACGGCTATTGTTAATGTTTGAGCTACAAGTTTGAAGAAATTGGGGGTTTTGGAAGGTGTGATTTACTTCAAGTGGGTGTTATAGGAATTTGTTGGAGATCTTCTCTCAAATTTTAGGAAATCTGGAGAAGATTTAAGGTGTTCTGAGGAAAATTTCAGATTTGAGTTTGACGATGAACATTTTAAATTTATGTTTATAATATATTTAACTATCACGGCCCCAAATTCCAATCAAGGGGTCGTGCTGGTGCCTAGCTCTACTTGCTAGGAAGCCAACACTTAATTACAGTAATTAAAGAGGCAAATCTAAATATTTAACATCATAATATAAAGAGTAAAAGCTCCGAAATTACATAATAAATATAAAACCAACATAATTGTCTAAATGAGTCCCCAAGACTGGTGACTTAGTGCATGATCTCTAATGAATACTAAGTACAAAGTTTAAAAGGAATACATCAATGTCTTATACAAAATAAACAATAGTATTAATAATGAAGGCGACTCTAGAGGCTGCGAATGGATATGCAGTACTACCTCAAGTCTCCCAAAAGTCCATGTTAAGCACCTCTTCGGAATCCACTGGACCAATGCCTAAATATGTACAAGAAGTACAGAAATGTTGTATGAGTACAATCGACCTCATATACTCAGTAAGTATCAAGCCTAACCTCGACGAAACATTGATGAAGCTAAGACAAGACACATACTATAAATCTCTACAGTTAATAAGCGAGAGAAATTACAAGATAGAAACAAGATTAAATACGAGTAATAGTAAAAAAATTAACAAAAAAAAAAATAACAATCATGTTTCTCAAATATCACAACCAAATCTTTCCAACTCAAATCCAAGAAAATGAAACGATATCCACGAAAATAACTAAGTCAAATCTAAAATCCACATAATAAGAAAATGAGTAAAAGATATCATATTAATAACACGACAACATACCTCATGCATTTACCTCTCCTCCTCACTAGCACAAAATCACCCTAGTAAGAAAACATACTTCGTGCATAAATCACACTTCCTTATACGCACGAAATACCCTTCGTGCAATCCATTCTTCATCAGCGAGTATATAGAAAATGGTACCAAGCGAATTAGAAAACATAAGTATCATCAAGAATAGTGATTAAGCATAATACACTACGTGAGAGATAATCATAACCTTTGTACCAATAAGCAAACCAGCATCTTAAAAATCATAATGTCCCAATATCGCAACAAAGCTTAGAAATAGTTACTAACATGTATGAAAATAGTCAAGTAATTTCTCGAAATATTAAAATATAGGAGAATAATACACATGAAGCAAACATAAGGCTAATTCTACTCCCATGCTTTAACCCTGGCAAATGCATATACACCCGTCACCATGAATACACCGATGCCAATACATATAGCACGTAGCAAGCAGACCCAAATACAACTGAATTCTCTCAAATCAAGGTTAACCAAGATACTTGCTTATTTTCGGAACAAGTCAATCCTCCAATACCACTTTCCTTTAGAACAAGCCTCCAAACAGCTCGAATCTAGTCAAATAATGCTTAAAAGTCAAAACAAGCTTTAGAGACAATCCTATTATTAAAAAGGTTCAATCTTTATCTAATTTAGAAAAGTCAATAAAAAGTGAACCCGAACACACATGATCAAAATACAAAATAAAGATCAAATCACGATTAACCATTATTCTCCGAGTCCAACTAGTGATTTGTTTCAATATTTAACCCGAAATTGAGATCTAAATTTTTGAAATTAGCTCTCTTAAGTTTTGCCCTAAAACTCTAATTTCTACACTTGAAATTCCTAGATTGAAGGTTGAAACCCTATGGGAAATCATGGAAATAAGTCAAAATTAAGATAAATTACTAATGTTAGAAGTTGGCGTAACAATACTCCCAAACAACTTCTCAATTCATGGTCTAGGTATCAAAAATAGTGAAAAGTTGTTAAATCCCAATTATTGGGCATCAGGTGCTCTTCGTGTTTGCGATGCACCTCCCGTATTTGTGAAGACCAATAATTAATAGATCATCGCGTTCGTGAAGGTTGCTTCCATTTGCGAAGACCAGTTCCCCCCAAGCCTTCGCATTCACGTCCCCACCATTGCGTTCGCAATGTAGAAAATCCACCCAGCCCCAAAATGCCTTGAAGCTTACGTGTTCGCAGGAGAATCATCGCATTCGTAAAGGCCAACTTCCTCTAGACCACCACGTTCGCGGTTGACCCTCCTTGGTCATGAAAGGTTAACTCTTCCATACCTAAATATCCCAACGCAAATACGAGACAAGCTCTTGCGTTTGCCTCGGACAGTGACCCAACAACATAACAACTACTGCAATTTGTGCAAAAATGGAAGAAAACTATCCTGAAACTCAATTGAGCACCCCGGGCCACAGTCCAAACATACAACAAGTATAAACTTTGCAAAAACTCGCTCGGAAGCTCAAACATCAAAATAATATCTAAAATCAAGAATTATGTATCAAAACTCAAGGAGTTTCAAATATTCATAACTCAAATTTCCAATTTCAAACTATAAGCATTCAAATTGCCTCGGGTCGTCCCGGACCCAAACCAAATATGCTTACAAGTTCAAAATTATCATACGAACCTACCTGAATTATCAAAATAGCTATCCTAGATTGTTTATCAAGAATGTGGACCTGATCAACTCCAACGACATTAAAGCTCTAAAATTAGAATTTCTCTACCAAAACACATCTAAATTATTCGGAAATTGAAACAAACCATGCACACAAGTAAAAAAAATCATCAAATGAAGCTATTAGAGTTCTTAAATCATGAAACGGGTAGCTAAAAGTTAAAATGGCCTACAAGATCATTATATTCTCCCCTCTGAAAGAAATATTCATTAATTAGCCTGAACTGGTAAGAAATGTAGATATCTACTCGTCATATCAGACTTGGAGTCACAAATAGCCTCCTCAGTTGGCATCTCTTTTCAAAGCACTTTCATAGAAGGAATTTCCCTAGATCTCAACTTTTGGACATGCCGATCTGTAATAGCTACTAGCTCTTCTTCATGAGTCAAATCCTCATTAAGTTGCACTGTGATGATGTCCAATACATGAGACTTGTCTTTATGATACTTTTGAAGTATAGAAACATAAAATAGTGGATGAACTTCCGAAAGATTAGGAGGCAAAACAAGCCTATATGCAACCTCCCAACTAAATCTAACACTTCAAACAGGCATATGAACCTCGGGCTCAACCTTTCCTTCTTCCCATCAAGCCCTTCATAGGCGAGACTTTCAAAAGTATCTTCTCGCGCTCCATAAAAATCACATCACGGCCTATCTTGTCCGAATTGATCTTCTGCCTGCTCAATGGTATCAAAAGATGATTCTGAATTAAACTTCACCTTATCTAAGGCATCACAAACCAAATCTGTACCCAACATCTTTGCCTTAACATGCTTAAACCAACCAACAGGATATTTACACCATCTATCATACAAAGTCTTATAGGGTTCCATTTGTATGTTGGACTAATAACTGTTGTTATAAGCAAACTCCGCCAATGGAATAAACTGACCCTGATGGCCTCCAAAATCAATAACACGAGCTATCAACATATCCTGAAGGATCTGAATAGTCTTCTTAAATTGACCATCTATCTGTGGGTGGAATGCGGTGTTACGCTACACTTGCATTCCCAACTCTTGATGAATATCTCTCCAAAAGTGCAATGTGAACTTGGTACCACAGTCTGAAATGATAGAAATAGACATATTGTACAAATGAACATTCTATCTGATATCGATCTGAGCCAATCTCTCTGAAGTGTAAGAAGTCGTCACTGTAATGAGATTCTCTAACTTGATCAATTTATCCATAATGACCCAAATAGCATTAAACATCCTCAAAGTTTATGGTAGTCCTACCACAAATCCCATAGTAAGGCGATCCCACATCCATTTTGTTTGAATCGACCTCTGAGTCAAACCACCTGGATTCTGATATTCACACTTCACTTGTTGGCAATTCAAACACCATGAAACAGTTGTCCGTGACGAATCGAATGACCACTATAAAAACTCTATATCGGAGGTGCACTGGTAGGTCTCTGAGCTGTTTATGCATTGTATGATGACTACCTTACGTGAAAACCATAAGTATCAAGGTGCCTGAAGTACCATGAGAAACTTGGAATGCTGACTGAACTGTCTTGATAGGATGACCTCCACCAATTTGACCTCTACCTCTAGAAGAGGCACCATAGAAACCACCAAATTGATGAGGTCTTTCGTCACTATCTTAGTGAAGGATGTCTTAGTCTCTGTCTCTCTATAAATCTGAAGGAAAGCCCCTCGATGAACCTCCGCACCTTCTCCCTCTAAGTAGGGATCAAGATAGCCGCATGACAAAATAAATCAACAAATGTAACTACCCAACCATTCATTTTGTGTGTATGCATCTCGTTTCCCCTTTTTATGCTTCACATATGTATATTTATGATTTTATGATTTGTGGGGCTGATTGGTTATATTTTGTGAAGGTTTCAGTTTGATTCAGACCCTTTGGTTCTTCGCATAGAAGCTTAAGTTAGAAATATTGACCAAAGTTTGACTTTTATGAAAATGACCCTAGAGCTGTTTTATGGCGGTCTGATAGCTCCGTATTGTGATTTTGGACTTGGGAGTGTGCCTGAAATCGAATCTGGAAGTCCGTATGCTGATTTGTGCTCTTTTGCCGGAAGTTGGCAATTTGAAGTTTAGAGAATTTTCCATGTTTGACCGTACGTTGACTTTTGGCTATCGTATTTCGAAATTTGTTTTGAGACTTAGAATAGGTCTTTTGCTCTATTTATAACATGTCTTCAAAATTTAGTGTCATTTGTAGTTGATTTGATAGGATTCAGATGCTTGGTTGCAATTCTATAGGTTCTTGAATTTTACTTTAAAGTTCATGCATTTTGGTGCCCGATTAGTAGTTCTTGATGTTATTTTTGTGTTTTGATCATGCAAGCAAGATTGTATAATATTCTTAGACTTGTGTGGATATTTGTCTTGGAGACCCGATGGCTCGAGTGAGTTTTGGTTGTGTTTCAGAAGGATTGGACTGAAAACAAGATTTGTTGGTGTGCTAGTGCTCTAATGTCGCAATTATGAGAATCACCATCACAATTGCAAACATAGAGGGGGGTCTCAAGTGTCGAAATTGTGATGCCTGGTTTGCAATTGTGAAGTCTAGGCTGGGTAGGTGAGTTCGCATTTGCAATGAATATTGTCGCATTTGCGAACCCACTGTCGCGCCCCTTTTTCTCGCGAAATCGGGTTTTGACATTGATAACTCCTTTAAAAGGTAAGGAATTGGTTATTGAGAGAGTCTCCACCTAACGGATTAAGGTGAGTTAGGGCACCTATTGCAAATGACTCAGGTTTTACTAGTTCCGTCACGAAATATCGGGTAAGGGCTCAAATTACCTCGAGCAGAAGGTGTTAGGCCCTCCTCGAGGTCCACAATGGTGGGTCCCAGCGAACACAATTTATTTGAATTAGTCTAATAAAGAAAGCGAAGGAATTATTTAATTGGGATGGGGGGTCCTAAGTTTTTTAGCCTAAAGGATCACACCGTGCAACATAAATAATACTTCGTAACTCCCCCAAGGCGGGGGTGTTGCTCATATTATTTCAGCGGGCACATACTATCATCTCTTGCTATCCAATTATTATATTTAAGTTATATTACCTAAAGCTCTCTAATCAATTCTAACTCGTGTCCTATGCGTGCACTACCCGTCCCTTACCTATTGTCCTGGAGGCATTAAGACCCTATTTTGGATGATTCTATACTCAACTTAGGTTGCTCAAAATTGTAAAATTTAGGCGACATACAAAACAGGTTGGACATTCATACAAGAACAGATAAGGGCTCAATTTAGCCTCCACACATTAGGCAGCAAATGCACACAAACAGATTGACGTTATTAACTGTTAAGGATATTGGATCCTATAAACATGATTTCTACGTGATTCTGTATTTTAAACATGCTGACAGTTTATTAAAAGTAATTTCTAGGTGATTATGTAATTTCCTATTGATTTCCATTATAAGCGTTTAAGCCTATAGGCATCCTATCTATGTAACTTACTCGACAGTTAATAACAAAAGTGCTCATAAATATTTAGTTGCTCCTATAGGCATGCTTTCTAGTGGATCTTGAACAAGTAAGGGTATTTAGACTTCATATGCTCTTCTGCTTCCCAAGTAATTTCTTCCCTGTTCTTGTTCCTCCACAATACTTTGACGGAAGCTACATCCTTTGTTCTTAGCTTGCGGACTTGTCGATCTAATATAGCTACTGGCACTTCTTCATATGATAGATCCTCTGTAACTTGTACATCTTTGATAGGGGCGACTCGAGAAGGGTCTCCAATACATTTCCTCAACATAGATACATGGAATACCGGGTGGACAAATTCCAATTCGGATGGCAATTCTAACTCATAAGAAACCTGTCTAATTCGTCGAAGAATTTTGTACAGACCGATATACCGTGGACTCAACTTACCTTTCTTCCCAAAACGCATAACACCCTTCATCGAGGAGATCCTCAGGAAAACCCAATCACCAACCTCAAACTCCAAATCACGACGCCGGACATCAGAATAAGACTTTTGCCTGCTTTGTGCAGTCCTTAGCCGCTCTTGTATCAGGTTTACCTTCTCAATGGCTTGGTGAATCAAATCTGGCCTATATAGTTCAGTTTCACCGACTTCGAACCATCCAAGTGGTGATCTACATCTCCTCCCGTATAGTGCCTCATACGGGGCCATTTTAATGCTGGAATGATAGCTATTATTGTAGGCAAATTCTATGAGTGGAAGATGGTCATCCCAATTCCCCTTAAAATCCAGAACACATGCTCGTAGCATATCTTCAAGTGTTTGAATGGTACGTTCAGCCTGTTCGTCAGTCTGTGGATGAAATGCAGTGCTGAGATTCACTTGTGTTCCTAAACACTTCTGAAAAGACCTCCAAAAGTTAGCCGCAAATTGCGCTCCTCGGTCTGATATAATAGATAT
>ML298736.1:676-25355 GCA_005239495.1 Nicotiana undulata
TGGGTTATTTAGGCCAAAATCACTGCTCTGGAGCTCTTGGGGTGTGCAACAATGGAGGAAAAAATGTGTTTGGGAAGAAAATTCACGAAATGGGCCTTTTATAGAACTGCCCAGCAGTTTTCGCCCCTGCGGCCCTTGGTTCGCAAGTGCGGAATCACACCTGCGGAAAAAGGGTCGCACCTGCGATTTTGCCTGGGCCCTGGGGAGGTCGCGCTTGCGGATTTTTTGTCCGCTCCTGCGGAGCCGCGCCAGCGAGAGGAAGGCCGCTCCTGCGGCTGGAACCGCGCGTGCGATTGATTTTCCGCTGGTGTGAGCTCGCGCCTGCGGTTGATGGACCGCATGTGCGGTCACACCAGAAGCAGCCACACCAGCTATGAAATTGCTGGTGTGTGACCCCGATTGGGGTCCGGGAGGCCCCTGGGCCCACCCGAGCCCCCGACAAATTATACCAACAAGTCCCAAATCATAAGACGGACTCGCTCGAACTCTCGGAACACTCAAAACATCATCCAAACTAGGAATCACTCTCCAAAACCCCTTAGTTTCAAACTTAAGTTTCAAGAAAATTTCAATGGCTCACCAATATGCCGAACGGGTCTATACTGCTCGGAATGACCCCAAATTTTTTGCGGACAAGTCATAAATGACTATACGGAACTATTTTCAGTTCCGGAATTCCATTCGGACCATGATATCATGAGGTCCAATTCCAGGCTGAATTCTAAATCTTATGAAATCCTGAATTCCAATTCAGGTGCCGAAATACTCCCGGGTCATCAGAAACCTGAGGCGAACATACGCTCAAGTCCGAAATCATCATCCGGAGCTGCTGGAGTTGCCAGCACTCGATTCCGAGGTCGTTTGCTCAAAATACTGCTCGTAACCAAAATTAGCCAAATAGGCTAGCCTTCAGGAACCAAGTGTTCCTGAACTGGCCAAATCACTTTTGAATCTCGAACTACCTGCCCACACAAGTCATAAGGCACGAGTAGCCTTTATGGAAAGAGTCATTTATGGGAACGGAGTCGCAACACACAAAACGACCGGCTGGGTCGTTACAACGACGGGACAACCGATCCACGTGATCATGTCACCGCTTTTACTACAGGTGTAAAAGGCAATGATTTGTCTAAGCAAGAAATTGAATCAGTGCTGGTCAAGAAGTTTGGAGAGACCCTCACAAACGGAGAACTAACATTGTATTCTCTTTTACCCGAATATTCTGTTGACTCTTTTGCTGAGCTTGCAGATTTCTTTATAAAAGCACATTCCGGTGCACAAAAAGTCGAAAAAAGAATAGAGGACTTATTAAAAATAAAACAAGGAGACACAGAGTTGTTCCGTGAGTTTGTAGACAAGTTTCAACTAGAAAGAATGCTGCTACCAAGAGTGCCTGACAACTGGGCAGCAATCAAGTAATTTGAATGATAGAAGCTCAGAATCTAGGAGAAGGCTCAAAGAAAGCTTGAGAGAGTTCCCAACCATGACATGGAACAATGTCTATAACAGGTACAACACCAAGTTACGAATAGAAGAAGATGCCATTGCACAATCAAAAGCAGAGGACATGACTAGTTCTAGATGCTCCAAACCAGAAAAGAGAACTGGTAAAAACAGGTACGACCCATATATGGGACCTTCAGGACGAGAAACTCGTTCCATGTTTGAGAACACGCGGTCAGATTACAGACCGTCAAATAGAGATACGAGCACATCTTCATCCAGATCCCGAAAGGATCGAGATGAACGAAATAGAGGTAATGCAAGAATAGGAGACTACAATTGCAATATATATACTTCAATTAATTACAGTATTAAGACATGGGTGATAATGTTCGATGGCCCAAAGAAATGAGGTCGAATCCAAACAGAAGGAATCCATATTTCTGGTGCGAATTCCATAACAATCATGGACACAGAACGTCAGATTGCAGATTATTGCAAGGTGAGGTAGAACAATTATTAAAACAAGGCTATCTAGCATAACTGTTTAGTGAAAAAGGTAAACATGCATATATGAAGAACATGCAAGAGCCCCCTAAGCCACCATCTCCAAAGAGAACAGTGAATGTGATACACGAAGGAGAAGAGGTGAACAGTGTAATTTGCAAAAGAACAACCAAGTTCACAATCACCCAAGGGAAGAGAACTCGTGAAACTTTGGAAGCAGACAACATATCATTCAACGACGCAAAAACCAATGGATTATTGCTTCCACACAACGACGCACTGATAATATCTCTACTTATACATGACACTAACATGAAAAGAGTGTTGATTGATCCAGGTAGCTCGTTCAATATCATTTTGTTGAGGGTTGTGAAAGATATGCTAATGGAGGACCGTGTAATTCCAAAAACACGAACCTTATCTGGGTTCGATAACTCTACAGTCATAACAAAAGGAGAAATCGAGCTTAATACCTATGCAGAAGGAGTTGTCAAAGACACGAAATTCCAAGTCATTGATACTGATATGGCTTACAACGTAATCATGGGGAGACCATGGATTCATGATATGGAAGCAGTACCATCTACTTTACATCAGGTAAGTAAATTCCCTTCCAAATGGGGAATTCAACAGATTCGAGGCGATCAACAGACCTCAAGAAACATCAATTCAGTAGTACAATCCAATGAAAAAGAGGAAGCGGAAGAATCAAAGGACGAGGAAACAACTCAAATAGACACGGAAGAAAACGACTAAGAGAAGGTAAATCAAATTACCACAGAAGTTGCATCAAAACATACGCACATGGATTCCAGACCTGATGTCATTCAGGAACCAGAAGAGGACGAGCATATCAAAACAACTACTGAGGAGCTCAAAGTTGTTCCACTGTTCGAGCAGGAGCATGAGCAAAAAGTTCATATAGGCACAAGGTTAAACCCCACCAGAAGAGGTAAGTTAATTGAATATTTAAAAGTTAAAGCAGGTGTTTCGCTTGGTCCTATTCAGATATGACATGTATACCCCCAGAAGTGATGACTCATAAACTAAATGAAGACCCATCCTTCGTGCCTGTCAAGAAAAAGAAAAAAAAGCAGGGACCTTTCAAGAACCAAGTGATCGACGAAGATGGGGACTTATTGTTACAAAGTCATGCCTTTTGGCCTGAAAAATGCTGGAGCCACGTATCAAAGACTAGTGACCAAGATGTTCCAGGAACATCTGGGGAAAACAATGGAGGTGTACATTGATGACATGCTGGTGAAATCGACACAAGCAGATGATCATTTCCAGCATCTTTCAATTACTTTCGAAATCCTACGTAGGTATAACATGAAACTAAATCTAGAAAAATGTGCCTTTGGCGTCGAATCAGGTAAATTTTTGGGTTTTCTTGTATAAAATAGAGGTATTGAAGTAAATCCTGATCAAATTAAAGCTATTGAAGAAATACCTGATATACTTACGAGCATAAAAGAAGTTCAATGGTTAACAGGTAGGATTGCATCCTTAGGAAGATTCATCTCAAGGTCTTCGGAGAAGAGTTTTAAATTCTTTTCAGTTCTAAAAAAGCAGAATCAGGTCGAATGGACTGAAGAATGCCAACAGACTCTCAAATATCTGAAGGCGTATCTATCAAATCCCCCGCTGCTGTCTAAACCAAAGGAGGGGGAGAGGCTATATGTCTATCTTGCCGTTGCAGAAATTGTCGTAAGTGCAGTATTGGTAAGAGAAGACAACGGTAAACAATCTCCTATTATTATGTTAGTAAATCTTTATTAAACGCTGAAACCAGATATCCTCATTTGAAGAAATTAGCTTTGGCTTTAATCATGGCAGCTAGAAAGCTAAGACCGTACTTTCAGTGTCATCCAATTACAGTCGTAAATTCATATCCCCTGAGAAATATTTTGCATAAACAAGAACTATCAGGAAGATTAGCTAAGTGAGCAATAGAATTAAGTGAACATGACATAATCTATCAGCCAAAAACTGCAATAAAGTCTCAGATTTTAGCTGATTTCATCGCTGATTTTAATACTAGCATAATCCCTGAAGTAGAAAAAGAGTTACAAATATTCAATGGGGCTAATCCAGGAATATGGACCCTATTTACCGACGGCTCTTCTAATGTAAAAAGAGTCGATTTGGGAATTGTTTTGATATCACTTACGGGTGAAAAGATAAGACATGCTATTAAATGTTATCCTATAACTAACAATGAAGTAAAGTACGAAGCTGTCATTGCAGGACTTGAACTAGCACGGGAACTCTCAATCGAGCAGATCATGATTAAAAGTGACTCTCAACTAGTGGTAAACCAGATGCAGGGGACGTATACTGCTAAAGAGGCTCGAATGCAACAATATCTGGAAAAGACACGAGATCTAGTAAGACAATTCTAGTCATGGAAGGTTATGCAAATACCTAGGGAGGAAAATGCAGAAGCGGATGCATTGGCTAACCTCACAGCAGTTACCGACGTAACAAATAAGAATAATGTTATTGTGATACCCTTTTTTTATTTAGCAATCGACCAAGACAAAAATGAGGTAACATTTTAATAATTTAACCTAGGATTGGAGAAACAAAATTGTAAATATTTTGAAGAATGGTACCATGCCTGAAGATAAAAAAGAAGCTCAAGCACTTCGCTGGAAAGCTGCACGGTACTGCCTAGTTCATGATACTTTATACCGCAAAGTGTTTGGAGGTCCCCTAGCAAGGTGCCTTGGACCCAATAAAACAGAGTACGTAATGAAAGAAGTACAGGAAAGACACTGTGGAAACCACGCAGGAGCAAGATCCTTAGTTAAAACCTTGATCAGAGTAGGGTACTTTTGGCCTAAAATGGAAGAAGACACTGAGAATTTCGTAGCTAAGTGCAACAAATACCAATGATATGCTAACAATATGCATCGACCAGCGGAATTACTCCACCCACTTGTGTCTCCGTGGCCATTCATGAAATGGGGAATGGATATATTAGGACCTCTTCCCCCAGCTAAAGGAAAGGTACGGTTCTACTCGTATTAACAGATTATTTCTCAAAATGGGTGGAGGCAGACACTTTTAAATAGATGCGAGAAAAAGAAGTGAAAAACTTTATATGGCGACACATATATGCCGTTTTGGTAAACCAACAGAGATCGTATGTGACAATGTCCCACAGTTCATAGGCTCACAAATCATAGAATTCTTCGAAAGCTAGCAAATCAAACGAATCACTTCATCACCTTATCACCCCGTGGCTAATGGGAAAGCCGAGTCAACAAACAAAATCATTGTCAACAATTTGAAAAAACGGTTGGAAAAAGCCAAGGGAAATTGGCCTGAAGAGCTACCGGCAGTATTATGGGCTTACAGAACTACTGCAAAAACAGCCACGGGAGAAACTCCATTCGCGCTTGTTTATGGTTCAGAAGCTTTAATACCGGTGGAAATTGGCGAACCAAGCACGAGATTCACAACAACAACGGAAGAAACAAACAACAACGAGTTGAGAAAAAATCTGGATTTACTCGAGCAAAAGAGAGAAGCTGCATTAATACGTATGGCAGCTCAAAAACAAATTATAGAGCGATATTACAACAGAAAATCTCACCTCAGATATTTCAAAATTGGGGACTTCGTTCTTAAAAAAGTCTTTCGATCAACAAAGGAAGCTGGTGCAGGAAAGCTAAATCCAAATTGGGAAGGACCTTACAAAGCCCGTGGCATTGCTGGAAAAGGCACTTATGAGCTGGAGGCTATGGATGGCAGAATTTTACCAACGAGTTGGAATGCTGTTCATTTGAAGAAGTATTACTTCTAAGTAAAAGGAATACCCCCGGTCAGGTATTATTACGTCTGATTTCATTTTTGTACAGTTAAAATTATACTAACCATTTTAGATGATAGGCAAAAATCTAACCCATCACCAGATGATGATATTAGACCTGCATAGACACGAGGAAGTAACTGAATTCCCGGTCTAGGGTTACAACTTTCTGATGGACGTTTTAAAGGGTTAAGCAGTCATCATCTAAACTATATACCTTCGAGTCCCGTATAGTTTTCCTTTTAGGAAAAGGACCACAAGAAAGGAATAGTCAACGACTCGAGATTTCATTCTTCAAAGATCAAACACTTGGGGGACTATACAGTATGGAAGGCAAAGAAGAAGCAAAGAAGACTATCAAAAAAGTCAAAGCTCAAGTCTGAAGATCCATTTTTCCCAGCAAGTCAAGCGTTATGAGCAAAATCAAAGAGCCAAAGACAAAATACAAAGCCTGATTCTGAAACCTTAAAAAAAGATATTCGTGAATATAAACGAATATTTAGGTTAAAGACAGAATGTTAGTTACGGGTAAAAATACATACCCTTGTACTTATTCAAAAACTGTTGTAAATAAAAATAATTATACCCTTGTACTTATTCAAAAATTGTTGTAAATGAAAACATCAAAAACTATTGTAAATGAAAACAACTATACCCTTGTATTTATTCAAAAACTATTGTAAACGAAAACAGTTACGGGTACAAATTTATACCCTCGTATTTATTCCAAATCTGTTGTAAGAAAAACAGTTACAAAAGAGTTATAGACGATACTCAAACACATGTGAAATGTTATGAAAGTTCAAAATAATACAAAGACTTTCTTCAAAACATTGTTCAGAAAAACATGTGAAATTTCTATCTCTCTTTTATACATTTACACCATTATGAAGTTGAGACATCTTCTTCATTAAGTGTCGATAAAAAACGGGGCCATCTTTTATAAAATCATGTTTATTTTGAAAAGGCACGAAAAATCAAAGCATTTTTCAATGCAAAGTCAAAAACTAAGGGGTAAAACAAAAACCCTAACAAAAAGCATGCGAAGACTTAAGAGTAGAACAAAAACTCGAGAAATCAAAAGTCATGCTAATATTAATATTAATATTATGGAAAACAACTAAGTGTTAACTTAGTCTTAAGCCGGATTTGTTTTCCAAGTTAAGGAGCTATGACTCTCCAGCTTAGACTTCTCCACTGGGCCTACCAGGGGTTTTAACCATACATCCGCTTGGCCTGATTTTTTCAAGAAGCTGCCTCCCGCAGGAACCTCTATCATTACTTGCTTCATCACCCCCCTACTGGAAGACCCTACTTCAACAATAGAAGGCACGAAAGTAGGGGCGGATGAAGGAGCCACAGATGGAATAGGCTGAGAAGCAGAAATAACAACAAGAGCAGTAAACAAAAGCTCCGCAGGAGCAGATGTAGGGAAAATAGCAAGAGGTGCTTCTTCTGAAACTGTACCAAAGCCTTGCTGGAACAATTGCTCAATTGAATCGTGAACAGGAGAGGGAGTTACATCTTCAGGAGCGGAAAGCTCTAATTCAAGTACGGGAGGATCAACAATAGGGACAGATTCATCGTCAGAGACTACCTTTCTCCTTCTCGACCTATGAATCAACGAACCTTCCTCCTGTTCTTCTTAATCCTCCAAGGTCCGGGACCCACTTGCCTTCCTTTTCGATGAGGAAGAGCCAACAATGATTTCCTGGGCCTTAGCCAGGGAAAGTTTTGAAGAGGACACAACGGAAACCGAAATTCCACGAGCAGGAAACCCTAGCGAATGAAAGGGATCAGATAAATTCAAAAAGAAGAAAAGAAGAAGTAAAAAAAACCCTTACCATGGGTTTTCACCTTCCAAACAAACGTCGAAGAGAGGTATTTCCAAGAACGTTCTTCTAAAGGAGCGATTAACAAAAGTTTTTCTACCCAATCACGAAAACCGGAAACATTCTCGACGGTTCCCATGGTTGCTGCAAAAGGTAAAGAAACAGTCACGGTACTGATAATTTATCAAAAACAAAGAAGGAAAGTGAGCAAAACTGTACTCACGTGCAAAGTTCCACTTCCCAGGTAAGGGGAGATTTTCTTCACCTACTAAACCTGCAGTAGGGACAGCAACGTACCGAACATACCACCCTCTATCCTTGTCATCATCTGGTATAAGTAAAACTCTTTTACTCCTAGCCGCGAGAGTAAAAACTCCTTGGCGGAATAACATCGGGGAAAAGAGGTGAATAAGATGAAGGAAAGTAAAAGGGATGGAAGCTAAGTTGGCCAAGTACTAAGGCATGCAACTGCCCCCAAACAAGAGGACCGACCTTTCCCAAGCAAACATTGAAGAATCGACAGAATTCAATGATAACATGGTCGATGGGAGGCTTGAATCCTAATGTGAAGGGATAAGTATATACAAAAGAATACCCAGTTTTATGAGAGGTTATTCTTTGATTATCATTAGGAACTACAACTGGAAAATCAGACTTCCAACAGCAATCTCTACGCATGAGTGACACTAAACCCTCTGTTATTTGGTTAGCATAAAGGTCAGCACTATCATGTGATGACATGAAGGAAAGCTGTGTACTAATGGCCTCATTATCCTTTACAAAAGAAAACTCGACTGGGACAATCTCATCGATTCTCGGTTCACGAAGTTGTTCGTTGTGTTCCCTACTCTTTGATGAAGATCTAGAAGCCCTAGCCCTTGAAGAAGACGAAGGAATATTAGACCTAGAAGATGGTGGAGAAGTAGTATGAGAAGAAGAAGAACCTCTGGAAGGTGTAGAACTTAAACTCCTAAGTTTACCAGCTCTTCTACTCCGAACTGGAGCAGATGAAAGAGCCAATTCGTCTACAATAATGACCTTTTTGGGTTGCTGGCTTGAAGGAGACATGTTTATAGGAATGAAGAATTTACAAATAATGAAATAAAGTTAGAAGTTTTTCGTGAAATCAAAGGAAAGAAAAGGAGTATTTATACTCAGAGGCAATCGTCAAAAAATGGAAAAAATAATGATGTGAAAGTCATAATTGAAGTTGTCACTTCGTGACTGATGCATCAGCAAAAAGACCTAAAAGGCGCTAAACAATCGCAGAACTAATCAGAGAATGCCATGTGGAACAAGCATTAAATGGAAGTGACAAACGACACATACATTCAAAGACGGATGCAATGGTATGGGTGAAGCAACGACAAAGTATTCACGCCATAAATGAGTATCCACTTACCAAATATTTAATTGATAAATAAATGGTAAGTGGGGGGACTATCTTTATTGGTAAAAATGGGCTTCACACGTGTACTAATTCTGATGATTGGGCAAACCATGTGGAGCAATAAAAACATGACAACTGGATGCGACTTTACAAAGAGGTACGACACAAAGAGGAACGAAACAGCATACCCACGAGGCAATTAGAAACGAGAACCTTCATGTAATTGAGGAGATGAAGAGACATGGTCAGAATGAATCAAGGCAGAATAAAGGGCAAATTCAAAGATCTTAAATCAATGGGCCAAACGTTACACAATCTTCACGCAACAGTTACGATTAACCACTGTAACGTTACATTAATGACACTATTAGTCATTAATGCTCAATCATTAAGAAGAGTAGGCATTATATTAAGAAATTTCCTATATAAGGGAGTAAAATATAACTTGTATGGACACGTTCGAATCGCCATTGAAATACATTTACTTTTACGCATCTTTGCTGCTTTCTATTTATAAATCTGATTATACTTATTAGCTTATTTTATTAGTTATCAGAAGCCCGAGTACTTCTTAAAATAGCTTTGGCAGAGAATCTAATTTTTTGGTTAAACACGTATCTTTAGGGGGTGGCGTGGGAGCATGGAGTGGGCGGATAGCTAAAGCATCCGCCATCGACCACGTGCCACCTCGAATTGCCTTGTCTAGTGAACCCAAACTTAGGTCATCCTTTAGGTCATGCTTATTTGCATCATGTCATTTAAACTTAGCAGGGGTCGGTCCCAGGAACCGTGTCCCATTGTAGGAGGCATATCCAAATTGTGTCAAAACGGGCCCGTGGCCCAAAAAGATATTTAATCATCCTATGTGCTAGATGCTGCATTCTTTTTGGGTAAAAACGTTATTTGGTGGACCAATGAGAAAGAAAAGAGGATTAAATATAAAATGAAGAAAGTAGGGCCCACCCACTTGAGCTCTAGCGCGTCGATCGATGGTTTGACCCATTGGTAGCTTCACTTTAGGTATTATGACTTGTACGTGTGGTCGAAATTGAATTTCGGGAAGTTCGGAGTTGATTTGGAAAGAATTATTTTTCATTTCGGAAGATTTAAGTTGGAAGAATTGACTAAGGTTAGACTTTTGAGTAAATGACCTCATAATCGAGATTTGAAGGATTCAACAAGTTGTATGATGATTTTGGACTTGGGCGTATGTCTGTATCGGGTTTTGGATGGCCCGGGAGCGTTTCAGCGCCTATTATGGAAAGTTGGTATTTTTTATGGATTTCATAAATTTGGGTTGAAGTGTATTTTAATGTTATCGATGTCTGTTTGGGATTCCGATTCTGGGAGTAGCTCTGTATGGTGATCCTGGTCTTCGGAGCGCGCCCGGATATGGATTTGGATGTTTGTAGATCGTTTCGGGGTCATTTGGCAAAAGTTGAAAAATTGAAGGTGTTTGGGAAGTTTGACCGGGAGTGGACCTTTTGATATCGGGGTCGGATTGTGATTTCGAAACTTGGAATAGGTCCATAATATCGAATGTGATTTGTGTGCAAAATTTGAGGTCAACTAGACGCGATTTGATGGGTTTTGGCATCGAATGTAGAAGTTTGAAGTTCTAAAGTTTAATAAGCTCGGATCGGGGTAATATTCATGATTTTGATGTTGTTTGATGTGATTTGAGGCCTCGATCAAGTTTGTGTTATGTTATGGGACTGGCTGGTGTGGTTGGACAGGGTCCCGAGGGCCCCGAGTGTGTTACGAGGTGATTTCGAATGAATTCGAGCTGCTTTGATTGTTGTTGTTGTTGCTGGTTCTGGCGAAGGGAGTCCCGCGTTCGCGAAGAAGGTTTTTGGGTCTGACGACCCGACCGGCCGTCTTGAGAGTTATAGTCCCGAATCTCCTATTAACTGATTTCCCCTATCTATTTTCTACTATTGTGACTTGCCGGGAGGGTTCGTTTTGGTTTCCGGAGTAAATTGAGATACTTGGTCTCTTAATTGGAAGCTTAAGTTGGAAAAGTTGACCGGATGTCAACTTATGTGAAAACGACCTCGGATCTGAATTTTGATAGTTCTGTTAGCTCCATTAGGTGATTTTAGACTTAGGAGCGCGTCTAGAATGTGATTTGGAGGTTCGTAGTAGAATTAGGCTTGAATTGGCGAAAGTTGAAAATTTGATATCGGGGTCGGATTAGATTTTTGGAGGTTGGAGTAGGCTCGTGGTGTCATTTTTGACTTGTGGGTAAAATTTGAGGTCAATCGGACGTGGTTTGATAGGTTCCGGCATCAGTTGTCGAATTTGGAAAATTCTAAGTTTTTTAAGTTGAATCGGAGGATGATTCGTGATTTTAGCATTTTTTGATGTAGTTTGAAGGCTCGACTAAGATCGTATGGTGTTTTAGGATTGGTTGGTATGTTTGGTTGAGGTCTCGCAGGCCTCGGGTGAGTTTCGGGTGCTTAACGGATGGAATTGAGACTTGGGAGAATTTCTGAACTTTGTTGGTTCTGGTGTTTTTGCACATGCTGTTAGAAGTCGACAAGTGCGTCCCCGAAAAAGAGAGGATGGGGTCACAAGTGAGATTTTAGGCATAAGGGTCAGTGGTCGCAGATGCGACCCCTGAGCGGCAGAAGTGGAGCCGCACTTGCGAAGGAATGATCGCAGAAGCAGATTTGGGGAAAAAGTGAGGTCTCCGCAGAAGCAGACGAGTTAGCGCAGAAGCACATCCGCGGATGCGGATATAGATGCGCAAGTGCGGAGTCTGAAGAAATAATGAATTTCCGCAGGTGCGAAGCTCTAGCCGCAGAAGCGGTTAATGGACCGCAGATGCGTTTTAACTGGCAGAAAAAGGGGAAAATCGAGGGTTTGATTCATTTCTTCATTTTTGGACTTGGGAGCTGGGAAATTGGAGATTCTTTGAGGGATTTTCAGAGAGCCTTTGGGGTAACGATTCCTAACTCGATTTTGGTTATATTTCATTAATCTATTGTTGTTTTCTTCATTTAATTAAGGAAGTTGAGTGAGAAAGTTGGGAAAATGGGGGAAAAGTTCTCTAACCGTATTTCTAAGTTTTGAGTGGGATTTAGACATCGGATTTGGATAATTTTTGTACTAGTGAACTCGTGGGTGAATAGGTGTTCATATTTGGTAACTTTTACCAATTCCGAGACGTGGGCCGGGGAGGCTTTTTGGGGCGAATTTCTAATTTCTTGCTTTAGCTTTGATTTCAGTAGCTAGATTAGTTCCTTGTAGATGTATTTATGTATGTAATTGATTTTGGCTAGATTTGAGCCATTCAGAGTTGGATTTCTTGGAAAGAGTATTGTTTCTGATTGATTTGAGCTTGGTTCGAGGTAAGTGGCTTGCCTAACCTTGTGTAGGGTAACTCCCCTTAGGATTGGTACTGCCGTTAATATATGAGTGTCTTGTACGTGAGGTGACGAGTACGTACACGGGCTAATTGTTGTAAAAAAAACCAATTTTTATAAAATAATAACATGTTTTCCCTCTAATTTGAACTTTATCAGCATGTGTGGTATCCTGTTAGACTAAGAAAGCATGCCTACTTGCCTTTATTGTTTACCTAAACTACCTAAAAGATCCCCTTGCGCATTTACGTTTGGGACTACGAGACGGTATCTCGGGATATCCCCTGTTGTATTTCTGTGTACTAAGCTGTTGTTTCTATGATTTCTTCATTGTTAAATTTCCGGCCTTATTTACTGCGATATTTCATTTTGCATTGCCTTATTACACATACACACACACACACACACACACACACATACATATATATATATATATATATATATATATATATATATATATATATATATATATATATATATATATATATATATATATATATATATATATATATATATATATATATATATATATATATATATATATATATATATATACATATATATATATGCATACCAGTAGGGACCTGACCCGAGCTCGTCACTACTCGACCGAGGTTAGGCTTGACACTTACTGGGTATCATTGTGGAGTGTGTATATATATATATATACATACATATATACATACCAGTAGGGACCTGACCCGAGCTCGTCACTACTCGACCGAGGTTAGGCTTGACACTTACTGGGTATCATTGTGGAGTGTGTATATATATATATATACATACATATATACATACCAGTAGGGACCTGACCCGAGCTCGTCACTACTCGACCGAGGTTAGGCTTGACACTTACTGGGTATCATTGTGGAGTACTCACGCTCTTCCTGTACATATTTTTCGTGTGCATATCAAGGTTCATCTTACCAGCCTCATCACTACTTGCAGTCGCTGCTGCTTATTGGAGACTTAAGGTACATCTGCCCGCGCCCGCAGATCCTCGGAGTCCCCCCCTCTATCCCCCTATGTTCATTTTTCCTTCTTTCTGTAGAAATGATGTATAGAACAATTAAGACTTCTTAGTAGCTTGTGACTTACGGTGTTCCAGGTTTTGGGAATTATATTGTACATTTCAGAGGTGATAATTGCATATGCCGAGTGGTATTCAGTTGCTTATTAGATATTTGTTACTGTTAGTAGTTAATGTTCATGCTTTTGTTTCATTTCCGCAAAGTGTTAGGCTTACCTTGTCGTAGAGACTAGGTGCCGTCACGACAACTCACGAAGGAGAAAATTGGGTCGTGACATTGGACTACTGATGTTTGTTTATCGCGAACACGAAACAGGGGCCACGAATGCGGAAGAGGGCCTGGAATAGCCTACGCAAACGTGTGAGGTCTGCCGCGAATGCGTAGAAGGAAGAGGAGCGGGGTCTGGAGCGGTTGGCCTTCGCGAATGCATCTACTGGAATGCAAACGCAAAGGGCAGTGGTCAAAGGTCAGTGAAGGAGACCAAGCTGACGCGGATGCGAACGCGAAGAGGAAATTGAAGGCAGTGCATTTTTGGCCTTCGCGATCGCGATGTTCTTTCCGCGATCGTGAAGAAGGGCGGACCTGGGCAGATTGTTTTAAGTCGTGATTTTTGCCCATTTCACTCATTTCTCTCTTGGTTTGGGCGATTTTGGAGAGGCTTCAAGGGGAGATTTTCATCATCTATGTCAAGGTAAGTGATTCCCACCTATTGCAAGTTAAATACTTGGATTATATATGGATTTAGACATGAAAATTTGTAAAAATTTGGGAATTTGGAGAAAAATCTAGAAATGGGTATTTTTGGATTTTGACCACAAATTTGGGCATGGATTGAGAGTAAATTTTATATTTGAGTTCGTGATGCCATGGGTAATGTTTATCTTCAAAATTTTCTGGAATCCAGGCACGTGGGTCCGAGGGCGATTTGATCGAATTTTTGAGCAGGGTTTGAAATTTTTGTAAATTGGATTATAATGAGTATTAGAATATATATTTATGGATTTGCACATTTATTTACTAGTTTTGGAGCGATGGGCATCAGTTTGAGTTGTTGCAAAGGCTTTGGAGCCGGTTATGGAACTTCGGAGCGAAGTAAGTCTCCTTTCTAACCTTGTAAGAGGGAATTAACCCCATAAGTGAACTGATTTAATATGTGCTTCTATTTATGAGGTCTACGTACGCACGAGGTGACAAGAGTACGCGCGTAGCTACTAGTATGCTTATGTCCGGGTAGTCTAGGACCCAAGTCATGTTATACTTGCGGTGTTTGCACCATACTTATTAATTTAATTTCTTAAATCATATTGAAACTTGATAAAATAATTTTAAAAGGTTAAACTTTATTTTCTTGACCGTTAATGAGAATTGGTATTTCCTTGAATAATTTCCCCTTAATAAATCTTGAATTGGGTTTTTAAATGTATTTTCTCTTTTGTGGAGCGGGTTGAACACCTCGGTAGCAGATAGATGCATCTATGGTTCGCACTGTTCGACCCTCGTCAATGCACAATTTAAATATTTATGTTGGATCGTGCGGTAAGACCTCGATATGATTTGCGCATGATAAATATTTGGAATTAATAATAATTGATATTGCTTCGTTGGCCTGAGATACAAAATGTTAAATGACGAAAGTAAATTCGAAAATTTCCCATTGACAAAAGAATTGTTTACTTACTTCATGTTATTAAGTTTACAGCTGTTCTATACAATCCATGCTTAATTATAATATTGGTATGTTATTGCTAGCCCATAGTAAGTGTCGGAGTCGACCCCTCGTCACTACTTCTTCGAGGTTAGACTGGATACTTACTGGGTACGCGTTTATTTACGTACTCATACTACACTTGCTACACATTTTTGTGCAGGTGCATATATGTCTAGTTGTCTTGTGGGCGCAAAGGCGCGATTATTGCGGAGACTTAGGTGATCTGAATTCCATGTTACGAGTCCGCAGCACGCACAAAGTCTGCATTCGAGTTATTTACACACTCTTGTCTTATTGTATCCCAGACAAATGTAGTATTTTACTGTATTTCCTAGTTGATGCTCATACACTCGTGACACCAGGTTTTGAGGGTGCTTTTGGGTTGTTCAGTATTAAAGTTATAAAAATATTATCATTTACTATGTAAGTTTTATCTCTTACTATTTAATTGATGGAAATTATGATTTTTAAAATACTAAAATGAGTAATGAAGTTAATTATTTAATTGTTGGCTTGCTTGGCAGCAGTGTCAGGCGCCATAACGACCTTTAATGGATTTTGGGTCGTGACACTCACATTTTTCTTTCATAGTTTTTCCAAAATTAAAAAGAAAATCCAAGAAGATTTTACATTCTCCACCATTTTTCAAAAAGACAAATAATATATGTTTTTTCCAAATCAGTTTTTTTCGGATTCTCTTCCATATCAATATTCCCGAACTACACATGCTTGATTCTCGTCTTTCGAAGCGGGACACGTAGGCAGCCCACATAGGGTCCGGTCTTGCTAGTGAGTCTTATGTTCTTGGCTTCAGGGGTCGTAGCGAAATCTTGCGTGCCTAGCCACTTTTGGCCACATCGGTCTTTTTGCGAAATAGGGCTATTCTTGCAAAATGGTTTGTTGACCCGTGTTTGGAGAGTCTTGAATCCACAATTAGTTGTCTTCTTACTTTAAGGACCGTCCTTGTTGAACTTGCATGTCTAGCCGCTTTTGGCCACTTTGGTCGTTCTTGCAAAACGGGGTCATTTTCGCAAAAGTCGTTCAGTGACCCATGTATTAGATTCGTAAGTCCACAACAAGGTTTCCTCTATGTTTAAGGTTCATTCTTGTTAAATCTGCGCGCTTAGCAATTTTTCACTATGTAGGCCATTTCAGCATAGTAGGGTCATTTGTGCAAAGTAACCTTAGAGACAATGATTCTTGAGAGTTTAGGGGTCATATGGGACTTTTGAGATACTTTTCCATATATTGGTGGTCACCCTTGTTGAGTTTGCACTTATAGCCACATTTAGACCATGTAGGTCATTTTGCAAAATAGCCTCACTCGTGCCTTGTATGGCCCAATAGGAAGCATTATGGTCTCACATAGTGTCTCGAGTGACTAACTCTATTTGGTCTTATTTTTTTCATTCAGGTATGGATTCATTTACTAGAGCTCGATCATGAAATATACCCCAGGACCATCTTAGTTAGGACCGTTGCTTTCAGGAGCCGTTTGAGGAGACCTTTTATATTTTAAGTCTGTTTTGTCTTTTATTTTATAAGTCTTGTCCAGTAGTATTGATTCTTTAAGCTGGTGTCACATTTTGTCGTATTCTAGTTGAGTTTATCGAATCTTTTGCTATCGTAATTCCTATGATGTATTTGAGAACCAAAAAAGGTTGTAAATGAAAAATCCAATTTTTTTGTTTATTTTGTCCATTACTTTTTCAGAACTACGCTTGGTCTGACTCATGTGGAACATTATACGTAGGCAACCTACTTCGAGTTCGATCGAATCATTTTTTAAAAGAAAAAGAAAAAGGAAAAAAGAGATGAATTGTGGGATGTGAGAAATGAGAGGAAAGAAAAGAGTGATAATCAGAAAGAAAAAGAGAGGAAAGAAAATGAAAAACCAAGGAGTGCTAGAAAGGAAAAGGGAAGGAGAGTAAAATTGGGATGATGCCAAGATGACCTTCGTACCCTCGAAGTCCCTTTTTGTGACTAGGTGCATTCCATATAATATGATACTATTTGATGTTAAAGGCCCCAACGCTAACATGATGGCTTCATTTTGTTCCTCTTTGTTATCTTCATTATAGCAGAAAGGTGGTTGGTTTGTGGTTCTTAAACTGGTAACTCTTCCCTACAATATAAAGTCAAAAGGCAATGGCAGTTGTTAACGGAATTGAGTTGGTTGATACTGGTGCCCGAAAGCAATTGGTTGAACGAGACATTGGGTTGGCCGAAGAGGTAAAGATGTTAAGACAACACATGGCGGACATGTATCAGGCTTGGATGACTGGAAAGTCACCACCCCCGCCACCACCTAGCTTCCTAGATTCTACCCTCACCCGAGATCCGGTCAAAGTGTCAGATAACCCACCATATTCTCCAGATTTTCCCACTTATCATAGCCTTCCCAACCTCCCTAGTAGCTCTATCATTCGTCCTCCAAATATATTTCCCAAAAATAACCCTCATGTCATATCCATTACCTCCACTATCAAAACTTCTCAACAATCTTTCTTTCATAGATCCAACATTGAACACCAGTTCAAACCTCTTGATACCCAATACTACCCCTAGAGTTGGCCCACTAGGTACCGGACTCCTATAATCGTAGTTCTAAAAATGAGCCTCATGTTGAAAATAAAAAGTTCATAAGGAAAGAAGAGCGAGATGAGATATCCAGAATGCTGAAGTATAGAACAATCATTAAAGAAAATGCAAGGGATGGGAAATCAGATTAACATGTCTTTGTAACGACCCAACTGGTCTTTTTGAGCATTTGTACTTCACTCGGTTGTTTGAGGTCATGGGTAGCTCCGTATGATGTGTTATGACTTATGTGAATCATTGATTTTGGTTTTTAGGTTATTCATAATTGATTTGTAGGAATGATTCACAGCTAGAAGCTTTAAATTTGAAAGGTTTGACCAAGTTTTGACTATTGAGTAATTGACCTTGAATTGGATTTCTGATGGTTCTGTTAGCTCCACTGGGTGATTCTGGACTTAGGAGCGCGTCCGGATTATGATTGGAGGTCCGTAGCAAAGTTTGGCTTGAAATGGCGAAAGTTGGAATTTTGGAAAGATTGACTGGGAGTGTAATTTTTTATATTGGGCTTGGATTCCTAATCCGAAAATTGGAGCAGGTCCGTAATGTTAGATGTGACTTGTGTGCAAAGTTTGAGGTCAATCAGACATGATTTGATGGATTTCGGCATTAGTTGTGGAAGTCGAAGTTTCAAAGTTCAATGATTTTGAATTGAGGTGTGATTTGTTGTTTCTATGTTGTTATGTGTGTTTGAGGCCTCGATTAGGTCCATGTTATGTTATGGCACTTGTTGGTATGTTTGGACAGGGTCTCGAGGGGCTCGGGCGTGTTTCGGATCAATTTCGGACCATTTTTGTTCATGTTGCTAATGTTGAGGAGCTGCTGGTTTTGGTGTTCCGCACCTGCGATTGATATTGCGCAGGTGCGATGGCCGCATATGCGAGCCAAGCGTCGCAGATGCGAGGTTTCATTGAGGAGTGAAGGTCATCACAGATGCTGATGAAAGTCGCACCTGCGAGTGCG
Source organism: Nicotiana undulata (assembly GCA_005239495.1). Taxonomy (NCBI): domain Eukaryota; kingdom Viridiplantae; phylum Streptophyta; class Magnoliopsida; order Solanales; family Solanaceae; genus Nicotiana; species Nicotiana undulata. Next base: position 19,337 of record ML298736.1, read on the forward strand.
CATGAGCGGAAATGTTCCGCAGGTGCGAGGGGTCGGCTGGTGAGTGTGGTCGCAGAAGTGAAGATTTTACCACAGATGGGTTGAAGATGCGACAATTTGACTGCAAATGCGGAAATGCTGGGCAAAATGATAAATACAAGGGTTCGCGATTTTGGCTTTATTTTGACATTTCCAAGCTCGGATTGAGGCGATTCTTGAAGCAAATTTCATTACAAGGATTGGGGTAAGTGTTCTCTACTCGGTTTTGATTATATTTCATGAATATATATTCATTTTCGGCAATTAATTGTTGAATCTTAAAGAGAAATTGGGTGTTTTGCTCTAAAGTTTCATAATATGAATTTTTGAGTTCTGAACATCGAATTGGAATCGGATTTGAGTGAAACTAGTATGGTTGGACTAATAATTGAATGGGTTGTCAAATTTTGTCGAGTTTTGAGGTACGATTCGGGTTTGGGATTTGATTCAAGAGTTGATCTTTTATGATCGCGATTGGTTCCTTTAGAAATGTTTGATGTATTTGAATTGTTGTTGGTCAATTTCGAGTCGTTCGGAGGTCCAAAACGCGCAAAATGGCATTTTCGGAGTATCGCTTGGCTTGCTCGGTATTGGTATTGGCTCATTTGAGGTAAGTAACTCTTCTAAACTTAGTGATGAGGGTATGAAACCCCGCAATACGTGTTATGTGATTGGTATTGAGGTGACGCACATGCTAGGTGACAGGCATGTGGGCGTGCACCCTGTGAATTGGGACTCTGAGGTTCCCATGGCACTGTATAGTGGCCCTATCTTGTTGTTATCTGTGTCTCCACCATGTGATATAGTAATTGAGTTGTCAATCATGCTAGATATCATGTTTTGACTTATGTCGATACTGTTGGGACCCACTGAGGTCATTTCTGCACTGAAGTTATATGCTTTCATTGTTTTGTATACTCAGTCATACGCACTCATATACATATCATATCTCAGTCTCTGCTATTATTTATTGATACATCACATCATCATATTCGGTCTAGTTTCATGACATTGTGATCCCGAGGGAGAGAAACTGGAGAGATTGATGACTGAGTGAGGCCTAGGGCCTGATTGTGAGGATATTTATGGGATCGGGCTGCACGCTGCAACATGTTTATTTATGGGATCGGGATGCACGACATAGCATGTTTCATTGATTTATACCATGATTGGCTTGATATAACACTTGGGATGAAGGAGCCCCTCCGGAGTCTGAACACCCCCTGTGAGCGCAGGTACCTACTGAGTGCGAGTGTCGAATGCCGAATGACGAGTGATTGGGAGGACTGGGTGACTGTGAGGGCTGAGTGACTGGGAGGACTGAGTGAATTGATACTTTGAGAGCTTGAATATGGTCTTGTCACTGAGTTGCATCGCATTTGATATGCATATTGGACATACATGCATAGAGATGCATTTTTCCTCATGTTATATAGTATCACGTCATTCATAATTTTTAAATCACATTGGTATGCGGGTATAAAGAGGTGTTTTTGCACTTGATATTTGGAAAGAAAATGAAACTTCTTACTTATTGTTGAAAGGATTTTGAGAAAAAATCACAGTTTTCAAACTTACCTGTATATTTTGGCATTTACGGCAAACAATTGAGTTTCACTAATATATTTGAAAAGAATTGCCTATTTTTCTGAAACTGTGAACGGGTTGAGCCTTTTTCTTCTGAGATACCCCTTTACTACTTGTGTTATGTTGTTGTGAACTGATGTAGAATATCGGTATTGGACCAGACCTTGTGATAGCTCGTCACTGCTTTCAATTTAAGGTTAGGTTTGTTACTTACTCAGTACATGGGGTCGATTGTACTAATACTACACTTCTGCACATTGCGTGCAGATGTTGGCTGCAATTGTTGCTGTGTTCGATGGTTGCTGGATTTGATGATGTACCCGCGTCCTTGTTGCAACTGCCTCTGTTGTTCGGGGTAGCCTTAGATTATAAGGTTTTGTTTATATACTTTTCAAACAGACTATGTAGTTATTTCATTTTCGCTTTGTAAACTCTATTCTTAGAAGCTCATGATTTATACTACCAGTCCTTGGGAAATGTATAAGATTTAGATAATTACTTCTGTTTAGTTGCCTTGTTAAAATTATTGGAATTGGATAGATATTTTTTGGCTTACCTAGCGGGTTGGGTTAGGTGCCATCACGATTAGTGGATTTTGTGTCGTGATAGATTTGTATCAGAGCTCTAGGTTCACAGGCTCTACAAGTCATGAGAAAGTGTCTAGTAGAGTCTTGCGGATTGGTATGATGACGTCCATACCTATCTTCGAGAGGCTACATGTCATTTAGGATATACTTCCCATCCTTCTTTCCTTGTCGTGCGACATTGATTCAGCTTGAAGCGTGACTCCTTAAATTCCTTCCACGTATTCGTGTGCGCACATGAGCCCTCGGTATTAGTTGTGCATCGGCGGCTTGTTATTTCCATGGTTGAGGTGCTAGATGTGATTTTGGCATGTTGATGATGGGCCAGTCTGGAGGACTTGAGGCCGGGTTTTGTCTGTGGCTTGAGTACTGAGATTTTGATTGTCTGAGCACGTGCATTTGGGACTTATATGTCCGTTTGTGTCCTTATTGGTGGGATTTGTGACTGGATCACTATGTGGTGAGTATGATTTTATTGCGAGATGTGTTCAGATTGTTCGAATGTGACATGACGAGTTTGTTGGAGATGTAGAAAGAGTTATTGGGTGTTTGGCTTCTGTATTAATTTGGCGTATGGCTTCGAGTTATGGGTGTGTTGAAGGACCTTTCATGTAGTTTAGTTGTGGAGTGAAGTAGATCTTCATATTGTGTGATGAGTTAAGAACTAAGGGAGTTAAAGTGATTGTGTAATAGTTATGACTATGGAGGAGTATAAAGAGATATCAGTTTGAGGCTAAGCAGGTGGGGTTATCTCTTGCGGGGTGTCCTGAGGTTGTGTGATCCTTATGTTGTTTTGTAGCGAGTTCTCTTTTTACCAGTAAATGATATATGTTGCAATTTGAGTTTAGATCGCTTGTGGAAGTTGGCCTGACTATTACAATGGCGATTGCGAGATCTACATATAATTTGAAGTATTAGATTGTTTGCGTTACAGGAGCTCAGGAAGGATTTAGTTTAATCTCACAACGATATTATGGTAGTAATAGAGAATCGGCATTGCGAGTTATTGTGTGTTTTGATCTATGGCTTTAAGACAAGTGGGGGAGTCTGCTGTCGACGAGTTGATTGCACGATTATGTGCTGTAGTGGTTTCGGCTTGAGGTAAACTGGTGAATCAGTTATGACTACAGTGGTTGAGATTGAGGATGACTCGAGTAAGGAAATTTCTGGATACATGTTGTATCAACTCTATGGGTATGTGGGAATCATGGAATAATTGAGTGATTAGTTGTGAAGGATGCAGTGTGCGTGGAGTAGGAGATTGCTCGGTTGCTTAGGAGTGTGGGTTACTCCCTTGTGTGTTGGTGTGCTAATGGGGAATAGGTCATTCGGTCCGTTTGGTCGGTTTAGTTGAGATTTGAGCAGAGTAAATGACTCTCGAGAATGGTTCTAATGGATTCAAGATTTATATGTAACAATTGGGAATCTTCAGGATGTGTATTTGGCTAGAAACTAAGATCTACATTGGATGATGTCAATACTTGTGGCATTTCTATATCATTATGGATTCTACATATCAGTATCAGAGAGGTGAAGGTAATGGATTTAGACTCGCACGAAGTCTCTTTAGAATAAGTATTTGGGTTGTGGTACTTTTGGGGTGCTTAAGAGAACATTTAGCGGCTTATGAGACTTAGGGTGGTGTGGTGTTATGCTAGGGTCTCGCATAGCGAGTTTTGGTTTAGGATTGTGGTACTATGGCGAGGATAAGAATCAGTTTGAAGGTAATTCAAAAGGAAATCGGTGAAATAGGACAGCTTGGTAGTAGGTTGGATCGACATAGCAATGGGTAAGATCGGTTCTTTGGGTGCTTATGATGTGGTGAGTTTCTACATGTGATTCGTGGAAATTCTCTTGGGGTTTGGCGACCTGCGTAGCTTGGTTGAGTTAGAGGGATTCAGTCCTGATGGTTTGGTTAAGTGCAAATGGATTTCAGAGAGTTCTTGATGGTTTCTACCATGATTTAATATGTATATTTCCTACTGGTGTGTGGGGTCATGTTGCATATTGTGATTTCTCCAGGATAAAATCAAATGGGAAGTTCTTGGCTAAATAAGTATGTAGTTGCTTGCGACTCAGAGTTGGTTTTGAGATTTCCGTATCTTTCATATGATGGCATAATGGGTGCGGTGTGTTGTGTAGTATTGAGAATTGCAGGTGCAAGGTCACAATTCGATTTTGAAGGGAAGGTCAGGAAATTCGTAAGCAACATGGACGGTTTCAGATGACTAGGTGATGATGTTACTATTTGGTATGGCTTGTTGAGAGTATACATTTAGGAAGGGCAATGTATTTGATTTATGGAAACTTCATTGGTTCTGTGGCACTCTCCTGGTTGATCGACTGTGGATATTCAAATTTTGCTTTGTGGCACAGAAGGATTATAGAGGTATTCCCCATGGTATGATCGTGTATTGGAGACGTGTCTGACATTTTGGCGGTGGAGGCGGGATCAGATATGGTACGTGTGTTCTATGGGTTTGGAGACTGGGAGTTCTCAGGAGCAAATTATTTCATAGTTGTGGGCTGTGAGGTATTGGCCGAAGCTAGCTAAGTGATAGTGTTTGTTGTGATTCAGTTATTGTGGACTTTCGAAGGGTTACTTATCTATTTGTGGGTGAACATAGTCAATTTGGGGGTCCATGGATAGGCCCAATTAAGATGTGTATTCTACACCGAGTTGGATTGGTGGGCTCCATAATGCTATGGTTGAGGGACGTGCTATTCTGTTGTTGCTAAGCTTATCCGTGTTCTGAAATGATTTATGAGTTACTCTTCTATGCTGCGAGGAGTTGTGATTTGTTGGTTTTGGGCACACATGGTGCGATTCTATTGTGGTCTTATAGCAAAATTTGAGTGAGATGAGTAATTAGGTATTTCTTGATTGAGGGCGTATTGGTTATGTTCTTTCGCGTTTTGTGTGGCATTGTATCGTCTGATTTTTCGTGGTTATGGTAATGCACTTTGGGTGCTTGATGTCAAATTTCGCGTGGTTATTGATTTTGAGCAAGGTAGATCGAGGAATATATTATGGACCGGCGTTTGGATGGGGACACATATTGCAGCGAAGTTATGTTGAGATATGATCCTTTGTGTTGGATTCGTGTGTTTTGTCTCTACAGTGTATGCTAGGCTCTTAGCATGGTGTTGTGATGGTACTTGTTTAGCTTGCATAACAAGCCTCTCATTTGAGGCATTTTCAGGGTTGAGTATATTTGGAATGTTCTATTTGGTGCACGGGTTGTGGCTTTAAGCTGTATTGATGTGTCATGTCACTATAGTGATTATGTTAGGTGGGAGGAGGTCATTGTACCTAGAATGAGTGCTATCGGATCTGGTTGCGGTATATTTGAAAGGATATTGATGCTGATCGGCTTAAAAAATTTCTGTAGTTCCTATCGAAGGAGATGGAGTTCCACAACTTGTTTATCCGTTGAATTGTTATGGGTTTATGCGTGGTTCTTTCATCATTGGCAGTATATGAAGGTGTTAGAACGAGGCTTTGTTCAATAAGAGGTGTATTATCGACATTGGGTTGTTTAAGCAGCTACTGTGATTAGAAATTATTGCTATGAGTGTTTGAATTATGTGGTATATCATGTGATTTAAACTTGGGTTATGACTATGGTTTGATACAGTTTGTTCAGACTTATACAGTGTGTGGATGCGAGATTCTGATCTTATAGGAATATCGGATGTAGAAATTGGATTCTAAGGCTTATGGGCTAGGTTGGATGAAGAAATTTCATATATGTTGTGTTATCAAATCTACGTGGGGCAGGGGGTGTTTAGGACAAACCTCTAATTGAAATTGTACTGGGGGGGGGGGG